>JBCFXI010000416.1:0-166666 GCA_038496175.1 Ampulex compressa | reverse complement strand
TACGTTTTTTCGAAACCAACTTCACACTTAAGCCGCATAACCATTATATGTCTTGAGAGCTGATATTGCAAGGCTTGTGTGTGAAAAAGTTCTATTAATTCTACACAGTAGTTTTTGTTTCGTGAAACACGAAAAACAAAACGAAATGACTTTCCGAACAACCCAATGCTTTTTCAGGGAAAAAACTATATTTGTCTAAAAACTGGAAACACCGGAAATATTCGATGAAAAAACTATAATGGACAATCGAACATTCCGCTTTTAGCGCCGACAGTGATGCCAATATCCTGTCAAGAATATCGATTCCCATCGCGGCTTTCCTTAATTCGCTACAATCGAGGATCCGTACACCGCTGCATCGCAGGTTGCACTTCGAAAATTCCTCATCCTTGACCGCAAAACTTCCGTCCCGCATTCGACCACCGAGTGGAATGTGCATCGGCGCATTCGGCGATCATTACCCAACAACTCGACCAATGATAATTGCCCACATTATCCGGCTTATCATCCGAGGGAATCGAACCGCCCGCCAATCCTCTGCGCATCGCCTTTTTCCAGCCGCCATTACTCCCCCTCCGTCCGGCCGATTTGACCCACAGGAAATCGTCGTCCTCGCAGATGGTGAAAATCAAAGGAAAAACCATGAAAGAGCGGCTTAACCGCAGCGAAACAATCTTAAAACCCCGAAGCGCGGCTTACAGGGCTTTACGAGTGTCGGTGCCCGCAGCCACCGACTAATCGATAAGCCCCAGATCGCGGCCGAATGCACGAGAAGAGCATAAAGTTCCAGTCCGTCGTTGGCGTAACGAATCCGCCTCATGAACGTGATTTCGCCCCCGCGGTAACGAGCCAAGCCCCATATGCGCACTATTCCGCGGAGGCCATTTTATTTTTATCCACCAAGAGCGATCCGGCTTTATACGCGCGGAGGGGTGCTTTCGCCGGCAGGCACCTCGGATATTTATTTTTATACATGATAAAATGTAAACAGCGGCCTGTGCCGCGAATTGATGCCCCCGGACGGGGCCTTTAACACTGGCACTATCGAGGCAGTCGAGACGATCCGTTCGCAATTCCTTAGACGTATCACTGAACCCCGCGAGGAGGAGTTTTCTGTGGGTAAGACATCGTTTTCTACCGGCTTACAGCTCATCGAGTTTACTAAACCGAGGTCTCTTCCGACAGCTTTCTTCTTAGACATCCGTATATCCGGTATATGAGCAAAAATGTATGATTCACGTGTAATCCTCACAACCGAAGAGGCCGTTGCTTGTTCGATGAAGAGCACGTAAAAACGTAAGGAGGGGCTACGTAAGAATATATAATGCATGACAAATAATAAATACGTTTATCCCCCGATCGTTGCGCACGAACTCTTTGACGTCTCGCGACTCTCCTGAGAACGTCTTTTCCGATAACAATTCCCTAACACAGAGCTACGCAGAGTGTGGTGGATGGAGGCTCAGACTCCCACGCGGGAGACTCGGGTTCGAATCCCGCCCCCATCACCTCTGGTTTTTCCATGCGATATGTATAGTCTAGCTCTGGTGGTTCGGAACCCACGTTAAGGAGTAGACCAATTGACCTTAGCAGTCGGTGCTGAAAATAAATGGAAAAAAAAAGTGTTCTAACAACGGTCAGAGGCGCGCTAGCATAAGGTACAGTATCTGACATCGCTTTTACACCTGTACAGCTTGCTACATCTATTCTATTACACATGATGTTTTATGCGAATTTTGTGGAGAGGCGTTTGCCACGGTGGCAGCGTTAAATGTGTAAACGTGTTTGTCGTGCTTTGACGTAGACTTTGGCGATACTCTTTTTTTCACGCGCGCTAGATACAAACATCCTGAGCGTAATGGACAGTTCTAGCATTGATGCTGAGGCGTGAGGGGGGAATGGAATCGACGAGGGTGAAGGAAAGGCAATTCGATGGGGAAAAGAAAGGAACTTTCCAGCTTGCTCCTTTCGCAATCGGAAGTGCGCCGTCTTACGAAGGATGCAGAGAGAGGAGACTTCGGGCCCTCCCTTATCGATTAATGGCAGGATGTCGCGCTCCTACGCACACGCCCTAAAGACAGTACGATTCGCCGGATATATAACTATCGGGGGAGAAGCGTGATTCATGCCTCGAGCGCGTCTGACTTTCACGCTGAACTTTTGCGATAACTTCATTCAAAGGTCTACCGATTCTTTCCGTGCTCCATACATATTGATAGCGCATTTTTTGTAAAATTTTATATATATATATATATATATACATTTTTAGAAAACTTTATACATATAACTTTATACATTATTTATTTTTATTGTAAGATAATCGTACCACGAGACAATATGAGTCACACTTTATAAAATTGTTATTGTATAAAGTAACGTCGTTAGATAAAACTACGAGCTTCCAGTTCTTCTAGAAAAAAAAGTCGTGTTTCAAATCCTATTTTTCATCGTTGACTGTTTTCGTGTACATGTCCTTGTTTCCAGGAGCCCAAAATCCAGCTTAAAAGATCTCGCAGATTGATATAAAAAATTTCACCGATACTGGTGGGGTATTTCATGGACAAATATAGAAGTTATTCCATTCTGTTGTTTTGTACAAGCAAGAAGTTCCTATTGGATTTTAAAATCGCCAGCTGCTCCACTGTCAATTCTATACATACGAATTTTTACACAATGATTCAATGAACCATGACTGTTCCTTTGCCAGCAAAGTTCCATTCCGTATATTTGGAAATGCGATACTTAAATTTGTATTCTCTCATTTTGACGTTTTTTAGTTTACGCTTAACCCTGAATTGTGCAGTAGCTTTAATCAATAACCTAATTCTGGGTCTTGATCATATTTGACACAAATACTGTGTTTAATCTTTAACACCAACCGCTATATAGTCGGTCGTATCTAATAATTTCAGGTTAGTTTCGAACTACAGGGACCACTATACATATATCACTTGGAAAAATCCGGCGGCGATGGGTGAGATCCGGGCGAAAAGTCTTCCTGGTGGAAACTCTTTTTAGTGAAAGTCCAAGTTTTCGCCTCCTATACTATCATAGCTTTCTCTGTTTACGTTGAATACGTGAACCAAATAAACTCACGGTTGGTTTTCTATATCAAGTTATGAAGAACATGGTTTTATCCCTTTTTGCCGCCATGTATATACACTTGCCGTATAATACTCTTCCGTACATACTGTAAGCACACACGTGTGTGCAGTTAAGTGTATAAGTCCGATATACGTCCTTCGCGTATCGAGATAGAATATGTTCCTTTGAATATGTGTACGGATCACATGCTACACGCATAAAACGGTTATGCAGGATCTTCGCTACCCAGCACGCAACATAGCAACGGCCAGAACCGCGGATATCAAAACGAAAAGAAAATGCGCACTAGGAAAACCTTGAAAGGGAGGAAAGTGGAATGTAAAAATACGATGCGTAGAAATTTATAAAGATCATTTTATTACATCAACCAGTAATAAAACCGTGACAATAAATTAGAGTATACTCTGTGCACCAAAAAGTAGATTTTTTACGATCATTTCTACTATTACCACGATACTTCCAATGCGCCACGCGACGATTCTGGTCGTTATCGCGCTTTACGAAAATCAGGGATCGTTAAAATAAATCCCCGTCAGAGCAGAACGAGCACTCGCGATCGCGCCATCGGCTTTATCTTCATACGACACGACCTTCCCCTCCTTGCACATTCATCAAATCCTCCTCGAGCTTTCATTTCCTTACGAGTGATTTTTCGTCTGGCCGGCTCGCCTCGAAAATCGCTTGTGTAACACGCGGAAGCGCCCGACGAAAATGTCGGAGGGTGGCGTCGGTCGGGGCTAAGCGTTGGAGGAAGAAGAAAGCGTGACAAATGTCGGGGATACCTGGCTGGAACGAGAAAGAACGACATTTATCTGACTCCAACGAAGTGGACGTCCCGTACCCTCCCCGATTTATCTCCCAATCCCCGTCCTTTTGGGGCCTTTTTCGCGCGGAGCCACCTTCAAATTTGACGTTAGACTCGTTCACGTATCGGGGCTACGTACATCAGGTTGAAAGAGGTGAACCGTGATGGGACATTGGAAAATGGCTACGAGGTGTGTAAGCAGAGCAGGCACGAGCCCTTTTAGAGCGTGCGCCCCGGTACGTCACTTTGAAGCCCCGCCAAAGTGCCGTCCTCGGCGCAAGGATATGACTTACGATCAACGATTCAACCGGATTATACGGACGATAACTTCACGTCGTCTTTGTCGAGGTATAACCATCAAGAGGGTTGCACGTGAAAGCACTCCATCGCAACAGCTGAGGGACAACTGCGTTTTCCTAAAAATAGCTCGTCTTGGTGATCGAGCTTCCCCTTAAATTAAATCACGTGAGATATAAATCTCGGCAAAATGAGCGTTCGAGGGTGTATTTGAGGAATTCTATTATTGGTTTAATGCGAATGTTTATGCCGATTATTTGAGCGTTTTCGTTAAAGTGAATAGGCATTAAATATGCGTTGAACTATATTGCACGAATTTATGTACAGTGTGCGTTCACTCGAGGGTAGTACAGTTTTAGCATATGTTATAATCGGATTGTATCGCAGAGGGAGTGAAATGATTTATGATGCTCAGGTTAGGCTATTCTAGGTTGAGTAAAGCACGATGTTCCCGTTGGCGAAGACTCAGATCTATCGTTCGGTGGAAAGAAAGAGAAAGGACGTCCCGCGAAAGGAAAGGACGAGTATTCTGGGTCAGTTACGAAAATTCTCTTCCTTTTTTAACGAGCCATCAATAACAAAGGTACCTCGGTTTTATTTTTACGACGTTCGTGAATTGCTTATGGCGTTAGTTACCGGCAAAGTGTTATGCTGACCATAAAAGAGTTCGAACTGGCATGGCATTAAACTGTCGTGTATTATAACCAGTTCTCTCCTGACGATACATAAAGCAGCCTCGTACTTGGTAAGAAGTTTATAAGTAGTATATAAAAGCTCGAATCTTACCGTGTCCTAAGAACAAGGTTGGACCGATTTCAAAATCGGTCCTCCTCCTCGTACGTGAACTTTTTTAAAACCATTCCAGAATCTGGAAAGCCAACAGAACGAGCGTAAGAACGCAGGAGCATTCTCGTACGATGGCCCTTCGTATCGACAAAAATCATATCGCCGAATCTGATCTGCAAGACGCCGCGGCCAGACAAAGAAAAGCCCCTGGCGCGCTATCTTTTAAGCCAGCGCCTCATTTGTCACAGCTTTAATCCCGACTTTTCCAATTGCGCCGCCCGAACATTATCTTCGAAAATCGCCGGTGGCGTAAATCAAGTCGCGCGGTTGGATGCCAGAAAAAGGAAAGATAAACGGGAGGACGTGGTATAAAGGAGAATCGACATCGGCGTCGTGGATGTTTCGTAAAATGTGAATACCCGACGGTGGCACGGTGCGCGGGGAAAATCAAGGAGTACGAATATCAAAAAGTCATCCTCGAACTTTTCTCAAAATAATACGTTTTCGCTCGGCGCCGTGGTCACGGCTTCGACGAAAATAAAGGATAACCGAACGCCTAGGTACAATTTGAATCTCTCACCGCGATAGTGTACCCCCGCAAAATCGACAGCATGGCTTCCGATTGCACGGAAAACATTTATCATCGAACATCTCCGGTCTCATAAATCAAATCTCGGAGAAAGGACCCGGGAGGGGGGGAGGATAAAAGTACGTGGCCGAAGTTACGGTATGAAGAAATCGACATCGCGGACGTTTCATAAGACGTGGACACCGGCGAAAGGGAAGGGAGGGCCGAGTAATCCTGCGGGCTAAAAACTTCGCACTTACGGAGTACTACTTCGATGTACGTACCTCGAAGGTCCCAGGCATCAGCAGGCTCCGCGGCCAGACCTTATCTCCGAGCATCGTCGTCGGTGTAAATCAAGTCGCGCGCCAGGGTAAAAACGCGAAAGATAAACTCGGCCGATGTAGCATAAAGAGATCGACAGGGGCGCGGTGCCAAAAATCCGGCGGCTGGCGAATCGAAGGGGCCGCGAGGAGGTAGAAAGTCGAAAGGCGGGGGCGATTCGAGGTGCCATGCATCGTGAAGTCCACCGATGCGCATCGAGCCGACTCGATAGCCGCCATGCAGCTGTTCTATCGATAATGAAATCCGATCTAGCGGCGGAGACTTTCCGCGGTCGGTCGCACCGTCTGCATGGCGGAAAAGAGTGTCTGGCTGCGCGCACACCTGGTACTGTACTGGAAAGATGGCATGTGGGACGGTGCAGGGTTAAGAGCACTGCTGTACACGCTTCGCCCTCTTCCCACTATTGACCCTCCTCTGCCCACGGCTGTATACCTGTTGTGAATGACGAACTGTGACATAGTACGATTTTCGTATCGATATGCAATTCTCCCTTGCAAGTAAGCGAGAACTGCGCCAATGGTAGGCGTTCAATGCATCGCTCGCTTTATCTCACTTATTTTCGATGTATCTTATTTGTTTTCTTGTCGATTAGAGAGGAGCGTTAGGGAAATACTCGGTTTGTAGACATTGGTCGAGACTCGATGTTTATTATAGATATGGGTTTTTATCGGGGCACTTATCTAATACCTGGGTGGGAACTCGTCGCTAGGACTCACCGATCAGTGCGTGTAACCGTTTCCAGGAATATTACGTCAAGCTAAAAATACGTATGAGGTAGGAACGTACGCGTATTATGAGCAATGAGGCCCGCATTCCTTCCGGATACCTTCCTTCCAGCTCAGAACAGTAGAATGCGCGCGTACGATAAAAATCGCGAAATTGGACTATCGGCCCTGTACGGTGGTAACGTCGACACGTATCCTCATCGATCGAGCTCCGGTCGGCTCGCAAAAAATTAACGACTCGTTATTGGAGCATGACACTACCGGCTATCAGTTTTTGCGAGCCAGGAATTTCGCCAGAGCCCGCGAAACTTGCCGCCCAACGCGCACAGTACAGCGTGTACGTTAATGCTTTGACGTGCGGGTGACGTAATACCAGGTCCTTTCTACATGTTAATATTTGTAGCTGATGACACGGGGTGCAACGTCGTTTTTTTTTTCGCTTTTTTTTTTCCTTTGCAAGCCGAAACCGATAGGCCATGACGTACTGCCGCCCTGTTTTTCGCGGGTTAAAACTGGTAAATCGTGAATTCGCATCGGGTCTTTCCGCGAATTGACCGATGCTGAAGGGTGAAGCAGCACCAGGGCTTTTCGTGGATTGAAATTAATAGGCAATAACGTAGCAACGTGTCTTTCCGTGAATTATAACTTCCAGCTCGTGAATTGATAGCGCGTGCATTCGGAAAATAAAAATTCATGCCCTCTCGATGCGAATGATCGCGAGATATGCAAAGCTGAAATACAAATTCACCTTTTTCATATGTAAATAATGATTCTACAGAGGGTCGTATATTGACTCCAGTGCTGACTTCGATGTTTACACGTTCTATATGACGTGTGATGTTGCATCCGACTCGCGTGTGTTTGGCGTTCCAAATAGACTCCCCCCCAAAGCGGACTAAAAGTCATTGCATTACTAGTCGATCGTGAAACATTCCCCATTTTGCATTATTCGTTTTGCTAATTGTGCACTCGTTTGGGGATTTTTTTTTTAATTACTTTAGATGCTGTTAAATACGCGTAAAAAATTGTGTATGTATTATTAATTCCTTCGTTTCTTCCACTCTGGTCATTTATTGCACGATACTCGATTATAAGATGGATTTCCAGTTACTGGCGAGTAAAACGTATTGACAATTAACGTACGAACAGATTAGCATTGCATCGATATCAAGAAGCTCTTGATTATCACAAGTAAGAATTAGGAAAGACACCGGTCGACTGAGCATAAAGCGGCCAGGGGAAATAGGATTGTGCCAGGTCCCATTTATCCCATCTGAGATATTTGCCTTTAAAGCTTTAATTAAAGCCCAGACCAGCCGGAACTTTCGGAATTACTGCCATCGCGATTGTCGCCCGGCTTTAATGATTTTTTCCCCGTACGCGATCGCCCTTTATGCGGATATGTCAGGACTGGAAAATGCAAATGGCAAGGCGATCCGGAGGGCAATATTATATCTCCTCCTTCCACAACCGCTAACTTTATACCCTGATGTGCATTTATTGCTTCTCTTAAAACGACCATGGTTTCTCAGTATTTCCCAGAGTTTCTTCGACACATAATAATGTTGCCTCGTAAAATCAGCCACGAAATAATAAATCGTCGCGAATTGATCACGCGTCTACTTTCATACCTGCCTCTTACAGTTTTACTATTATTTTAAGTTAGAAAAAAAACATCACTAATGAAGGACATTGTATTAAACGTTCGTAAATAGATGTCCCTCATTTATATCTGACATTTTTTAAGAAACAATTTTTCCCATGTCCACCGTACTAATATAGCGATGATAGTTTACAAGGAGAAACTTTAGATTCCGATATCACAAGTACAGAGTTTATTTTACGAATGATTAAAAAAACCATCGACGTGGTAGTTTGGAGTTAATAAATATGTCGGAGAAAACGGGGCCATGTCAAGCTTGAAAAGGAGCAGCCATCGAGTCTTCATAGGGACCTCTGGAAGACAAAGAAACCGGACGCATCGCCTGAGAACCACTGATCCGTAGAGAATGCGCTTCTCGGCCGGGCAATGACCCGTACTCACGGGACGTGGATCAGCCTCCTTATCAATTGTGTCATTATGAAGTTAACGATCTTGCTTGTAACAATGGCCGGACCGTATTGAAAGTCTCATAATCCTTCGCCATCTTCGGCCGGATGTACTGTTCTTACCGTTCGATTTCCCCCGGGCTGAAACTCGCTATTGCCAACCTGGGGACCATTCCTCGGAGTGTAACATTTCACAGGATAATCAGTTTCGTATCGCACGGCTACGTGTGATTTTTTTTTTTTTATTTCTCAGCCACGGCTGGACTTTGCGCGGCGCTCTATTTCCACACGGCTGTGCATAAACGATTAAGCGTAAACGATGTAACCGGTGATGTAACTGCATAGCGTGTAGTTTAGTACAAAGACACGGCATGTAATGCGGTGCGAATGTACATCTGGTGGTACTTTGCACTGTGAAATTACATTAAAGTTATGGGAGAATAAATTATAATTGTCCTCGTGCATTTTCATGCGATGAGTTTCAAAAAAAACCTAATAAGATATGAACACGCGCGCTTTGATAATTTGCAATACACGTATGTACGAAATGCATGTTTTAAAATGAAGTACGGCGCGGAGTCAGGGTGCCTCTATATAGGCGCATCGTTCGAAATTCTGACATGCGCAGAAGCCACTATAGTTGAGTTCAAACACGGCGCTGGGTTGCGCGAAAGCCACTATAATGGTTTTTGGCTATGGAAGCTAAGAGGTTAAAGGATTTTGATGCCCCGCCAGGATGACGCGCATGCGCGAATTTATTACTAACCATGGAATGAAAGAGAACGCTTGTTGCGCATAAATCTTTCGGCTGGCTTGACGGAAGTGGAATTCGGGGCAAGGCGAATGGGTGTGTATCAAAAGCACGAAATACGAGGCCGCGGGTTTTGGCGGCTAATAAATCCTCGAAAGTTCGCATCGTTATACGTAACCGCCGTCGGAGAAGACTCACCTGCATGCGTGTAATCGTTATCTCGTTACGTTGAAAGCGGAATTTTCTGATTACGCTTCGAGCATTATTATCAGTACTCCTTTTCGCGAAGCTTATTGACTTTCCAGAAAATATGAGCCAATTATCAAGGGTGAGAGTATATTTGGAGTTGAAGGGGATGGATAGCTTTTGGACGTCATAAATGTATAAAAACCGAAATTTAAAGCTTCGAGTTTATTATGACGAATCGATGTTCAGAGATACTCGCGATCCTAAAAATACAAATATCGTGATTTCGGGCGGAGAGCAGAACGTTTCAGAGAAACTGGTACCGGTTTCAAAACTTGGTAATGTAATGGGTTGCGTCGTTTTACACCGAGCCGCGTTTCACAAATCCGCCTGTTAATTTCAGCGTTTCGCTTTTCTCTCCCGTAACGATAGTGCCGGTGTAATTGCCCAGAGTTTTGCAATAACAGTGTACGGAGCGACACTCCTATAAATGCAGGATTTTTTTCTTCCTGTATCCTCAGTCGGCGTTCCGAGCATGAAACTCAAAATTTGTAACGTCCTTTTTACCAACGGCTCGAAGTAATTTTCTTTGAACTCACACGTCCCCGCGGTTTCATTTGCGCAGTAAATATATTCCCTCACTGCGAGCGAATGATAATGCAATAATTTAGAGCCTCTCGTTCGCCCTTACACGTTTCCAGAATTCGTACTTTACTCTCTTCACTCGGCATCTCTGAAACGAATATAAATTGACGAAGCTAGCGAAATAAGCATAATCTGAACGAGACTGATGTAAAAGAAGAGCATTCGAAGCTCCCAAAACGAATATCGCCGTAAACCTTTCATATTGATCTACCCAAACAATACGTATGCCAAAAAATAAATAATATTACATACCAGAGGAATAAATCACGATAATATACCATACCCAAGGAATAACGAAATACCAATTCGCAGAGCAACATTCATTATCGATTCACCCATCCACAGTCGCAACTTTCAAATTATTCCAATACCTTTATTTTTCTCCACGAACGCTCCTGAGCGCGAAGGCGAACTCCGAAACAGTCGCAACCGGTTCCACGAAAGCCGTCGTTATAATCGCAATTCCCGGATTATCGCATTATGCATCACACCGCGAAGTTTCCGCTCCTCCTCCCTCCACCCCCTGCCCCCTCTCCTTCGAGATAGATCGACACGGAAGTTCGGACCCCGCAGGTTCGCTAATTTCTGCGTGAAACCGGAGGAGGCTCCGTTAGGAGTTTCCCGGAGGCTTCCATGGGGCGCCGCGTCGCAAGGACGTCTATTTGACGGGCACGATTTCGGCACGTATCCACGTCTGCAAATTGCATTTTCCAGGGCCACGGAGCACAATTATATGCACGTGGTCTGTCGGTACAAAGGCATATTCAGCAACCGTTATGTCACGGCTGCAGGACTCTGGTGCATCCGCCGACAGCGTGTTGCACCACCGCTATGCCCGTTTACATGTAACCGCCCCCAACCGGCGTATGCGACCAATACACGCACCGCATTTTGACAAGGGTGTGCACGGGCCCGAATATTTCGCTGGCCGGGTTTCCTTGAATTCTGAAGGAGCCCAGGGGAAGGCACTCTTTGTGGGAGCATTTCATGCCCAATGCGCGATTCTCGACCCTTGGCCCCCTTGTGCTAGCGACGATAAGTAGCATCGAGGATGTAGGCTCCACGAAAATAAGCCCGAAATCCTTCAGACCTTCGGCCACGAATGTGGCTTCCTTCTGGCCAACGTTGTTATTCCGAGTGGGGGAGAAATTTTCTTCGCTCCGTTGAAAATATCGATTTATTATTGCGCGGACCGAGGCACGTTGAAATGCGAATGATAGATCGTGATATTATAAAGAGTGGCTGAGCGACTTCGCGGAGTAATGATTTTACGAATGGGGGGTTGGGCCTTCGTGGTTTGGAATATCGCTGGTTTAATCTTGTCTTTGAGTGTTTTCCTACTTGTATGGCGAAAGTTTGAGATTTGGATGCGCGTTTAAAACATTGGATTAATTGCGTGCGTCGTGTGCGGATGATGTGCAAAATTTTGAATAAATTCGCTCCGCGTTTCCTTGCCGAAGAGGATTTGAATGCATATTTGGCGAAGTAAATTTTGGTCGAGCAGCATTGTGACGCGGAAAGTTAGCTGCGAACTTATTTAGGGAAAATTGTTTTATTTATTCGTACAATTATATTGCAATGGTTTATTCAAATGTAAAATGTAATTTCACCGGCAAAGGGGGGAGTTACAACGTTTATCTCAAAATGAAGCTATCATTTATACAGCATGGAGAATAAAAGCGCGTTTTGGAGTAATGGATCAAAGGCAATATTACATTTGGGTGGAATATATCCCAAAATAACGTGGCAAGAGTGTAATACGGTTACATTTTTTATCGTGGTAATTTAATGTCCATAACCGTGATCCCTCACTTTATGTGTTTTTTAAGTAATTATACAAGCATTGACAATTTCATGTGTGGTGCCGATTTTGCAAGTTTAAAACGAAACGTTTAAAGTAATTTATTTGCGCGAAAACTGGTAAACAAGTAATGCGGTAATATCAATATAACAGGCGGCATCGAGATATTAATCTTAACAGGTTATTTAAAACCCTCTAAAACTCGAAAATACGGTCAGGTGTCACTTGTAAGTACAGAACATCGGCGGAATGATAATAAAGAGCTTTAGTACTAAGCACCGGGCCAAAAGTTGTCGCAGATATTTGCATGTCGAAAGTTCTGACGCGGGCAAACTTCGACTTACCGCAAAACTTTACGAACTTCCGGCAGAAGTACAAAGAATGGCTTTATACTTTCCCGCGTACCGATCAGCCGCTGTTCAATCCCCAATTTGGCCTCCTTGGCCGGCCTCTCTAAAATGCAAACGTCATTTTCACCCCATAAGAATTTTATGCCAGGCCCGTACCCACGTGGCTGCCGTGTGATACGATACGCGCATTAAACATGGCCGGGCGGTTAATCTTTCTAAATAATAAGCACGCCGGCATGAGCACGTCTGTGCTGATGTACCTAGTCGAATTAAACATTCAAACGGCCGGTGCGCAGAATGTCTGAGCGTCGTACTTTTTCTTGCGTAAAAACGTGTAGCACCGTATCACCGCGCGGGCCGTAAACACGTAAAGCCCTCCTTGAAAATTAATTTAACTTAATTCCGAGAGGGAGGACGCGCATACGTGCACCTCGAAGTGAATAACACGCGGACAGGGTATGTCAGTTTGTGGCGCGGGAATTTCATTACTGTATATTTTAATCTCTAGAACATTTAATTACGAGGCACAATGAGCACAGGGCGTAGCCTGGCATTCTGATAAATTAATGCATATCAGTTTGATTTTGATGCTGGAATAAGGAAATAGGATATCATGTTGCATTTTGATGAGTTCCCTTCGAGCTCAGTACTTTATTGGTCGTTGTGAATTTAATATCCGTTAGTCGGCGTTGCATTTGATTTCTTGCCGTTCTTATTTTATTCAAGCCGCATATGTTGCGGGATATTTACACGTTCACTTGGAATTTTTGTAGCGGTGACTTGCGGGGAATAATGATATTTGTATCGTGCGTTTAACGGACTACGGGGTTTTTGAACATCGTTGTGTACGTGAAATATATTTCTTAGTGTAAAGATGTAATTTGTGATGTTCTGAGCAAGCGATTTTGGTGGGGAGGATATCGAAAAAAAAAACTCGCTCGCCTTGATATTTGCATCGTATACTTTTTATTCATTAGTCGATCGAATATTGTGATGAAGAAACCGACGATTTGCAAAATAAGAGGGACTTTATTAGCATGGCAAAGAGCGTAAAACAAACTGATACCGAAAGTTATGGATATGCCAAGCTTTTAAGCAAAATGCACGATGACCCCTTTTGAAAACGATACGTACATCTTTTATTTCAACAAGGAACCACACTTGGTCCTAAGGTGATTTTCATACCGTGCTTGAAAAACTTTACAATCCTCTTTTCTCGTAACACGTGTTTTATACAACTTTCCCTAACATTTCCTTCTCCCTACGGCTGTACAGAACTTTTATGCATGCATATCCATTTTTTAATAAAATAGATGTTTCGTAAAATATAGGTACTGAAGGTATGACAGATAAGACGGAGAGAGGGATAGGTGAAGAAGAATTAATATAGAAAGCTTTTGCCCCCTAAATCGATTCCCAGGCCAGCCACCCGCCGGTGCGACTTTTTTTCCACGCTTACTCCTACGCAATTTTATAAATGTAAGCATTTTTAGAAAATAAGGCGGTAAGAGGCTATAAATAGTACCGGCTAGACGACCTCCTAAGTGGGTACGAGGCGCCCTTCGACCGAAGAATTTTAAATGGGCATAGGACACCCTTCCGTTTATATCCGTATCAATCTGCATGCAGCGTATGAGAAACCAAACTCTTCAAGCAGTGAGAAGTTTGGTTAGACAGTGAAAAACCGATCGTCGTAGTAAATGAACATTTAATAGTGTAACGAATTGAAACGTTTTCATAGACGCATATATCTCTATATTTATTTGCTTAACCGTATTTAACATATTGGAATAAAATAGTAGTATATGGTTTGTGAGTGTATTATATTATATTATTATTTTATTGTGGTGCTCTACTGTCACTCTTTCCCTATTGTTCTTTCTTTCTTACTTTTCCTTCTACATAAATTGCAACTCCAAATATACCACGGCTCATGAACTTCGTATCATTGTTCAGAAAGTCGGATCGAAAATAAAACTCATAACAAAGTTGTTATTCTTAAAATTCTTGAGGAAGTAATGCACTTATGTTTTGTCTGTGTTTCGCGCAATTACTTTTAGCACAGTGTGGTTAAGGTTTTTAATTAAACATTTCAATACGGCCACGAGCGTGACAAAAATAAACGCTCGAAATTACAGTTGTAATGGCAAATTGCTCATCGCATTGCATAATTTTCCGCCTTTATTATCGCTGCTACTCTGGACCGACCGTCTATTGTTAGCAAGGTACGATTGTGTACGGGCTTTGAGGATGGTCCTGAAATCCTTTGTTGTCGGGTATAATCGAAAATATTGCACGCGCCGCGAAAGTGTAAAAAGTTTCGTAATCATCGTAATGGGCATGGCAAACGGAAGTTTTAAATTCATTGTCCCCTGGACGGTACACACGGAGGCCAAATTACGAAGCGCAGCAGCACACGTAGACGTTCGAACTTTGTTCTTAAAGTCGCCGATCCTATCGCGCTCCTCCCTTATTCAGGTCGTTACTCCATACCATTGGCCCGTAAAATATATCGCAAATGCAAGGCACGTAACGCGCAACCGAATTATTTATAAAACCAAAAGCATTGCGATTCACATCGGATTGCGCTAAGTTAACGCGGATACGCAACGAAACATTGGTTTTAATTCCAGCGACCTTTTAATGCGCACACTCGAATCGTGGAAACCTCAATTTTGAATATTCAGTGGATATAGCTGTACAGTAACCTAAATAGCTTCAGCAGTTTGCTCTGTAACATGAAACGGGCTGCCAATTGATCTCTCTCGTAGTAGTGCTACGTAATCCGATCCCTCAGACAGACGAAACCGTCGAAAACTGATCGAGCCATCCCTAATTAACCCGTGCTAATCGCTTTGACGGAAGCACTTATGGCGGTTGAGATTTTTATTGGACAGCTATGCAGCAGGTATATCGGGTCGAATTGAGACATCGCACACCGAATCTAGATTGGTGCACGTGTCGAAGATCGAAAATCCGTATTCCAAAGGCGACGGTGAACCTTTCGCATTTGGTTCGTCTCCGGCTCGTGAATATTTTTCGCGTTGCCGAGTCTCAGGGAGGATTTTCTAGTTGAAAGCAAAAATTACCAGCCCATACTCTGGAATTTTACGTGATTGGCGCATACTGGATAAATCGGAAAATATTCTCCGTTTCTACATAAAGGTATACTAAACGTATGAAAAGTGAAATATTTGGCTAAAATTTTATGAAGGGCTATAATTACGTTGAATTATGGTTGAATTGGGTAAAATTTAATTTCTAGCAAAATAGGTACTCCTCCAATTTTTCATTGTAAAATTGATTCCACGATGAATAAATTTCAAATCCGGAGTATTAAAGGAAATATGAATATCAATTTTATATCCAAAATATTATTCATCCTTTTAATACCAGCTCATAAAAGCAATTCTGATTACGTCTGCCAAAAATAATTTTCCGAATCGGGCGGCATGTAAATTTTATATTTCACAAAATTAAAACCCAGCACACGAGAGAACGCTTCAAAGACGTGGCAAATGTTCAAAGAGGATAGGAATCAAAGGTGACATTTTTTGAAGACTTCCACTCATGCTTTATTGGAGTGCGCACATTCAAAAATTTACATATAAATCTCGAACGGAGTGGCGCACAATTATGGTTGCATATTAGTCCAGCCGCTGATGCCGCTCTATGCCAAATACATATGCTATAAATATACGTATCCCTTCAGAGAGTCGTCGCAGGGACGGCGCAAACATACATCGTTAGTTAACAAAGTTCAAAATCGGCCGATCCGTTTAAATCACGTGGACACAGGTATCACGCCCACTAAAACCGCGAGAGTGTCGTCCGAGAGAAATGGCGAATCGCCGTGAAAATTCGCGGCTTTGATGGCCCCCGCGGCTGTCCCTTTGATCCTCGATTATTTCCGAAAACACATGTCGGCTTTGCACGGGAGTGTGCGAGCTTTTGCGACTGCTGCATCCGCGAATACAGAAGATCAGAGAATTTCGAGAATTAGACGGACATACCGGTTAAAAATCATGATAACGTGGCCAAAAAATGAAGGCATCCATCGATTTGTATAAAAGTTACTATATCCGTAATTATTTAACGTACTTATAATAGCGTGCATTAAAAAAAACGTAAGCATCATTTAAATCCTAGTAATCTAGAATTTTTGCAGTTGCCTATAACGAATACGAAATACAAATTATATTTTCGAATCAATCCTTTCCCCTCCTCCATACGAACCTCATCCTCGCCCATTTACACCTGCAAGTCTTTAAAAGTCTATACAAAATTGAACAGCAAGTAGCGTCGGGTAGTTTCTCTGCAGTATATCACGGAGATTCAAAGCCATAAATTGAGACGAAAATCACAACCGCGGCTGAAACTGAATAACCAAGTAATTCTAACGAAGACATTCTTTTTTAAGTGGATGGATTTTTCGCATTCCAAAGCACGCGCGGCACGGGATACACGCGTGTGTCCGCAATTCCTGACTTGGTGCGCCGCATACTCGATCGCGCGTCGGTGAGTGGATGGCGCCGTGGAAAGAGCCGCGTGCGGATAAACCGAGCTTCCTCGTCGCAGCGCGCCCGAGTAAGAAATATTATCCTTGAATCTTGCTGGAATCCTCGTAGCCGCGTCGGAGCCGCGATGAAACGGGTGGCCGACACGCAATACACCCGGCGCCGTGAATCCATTCAGAGATACGCCGAGCAACGCGATCGTCCGCATAACTACTGCCCCCATTTGAGGGCGCGGGACATACGCAGGGGTGGCCCTCGCAGTGGCACACATTCGGAATTCTGCGCCTGGAAAAGCCGGGAAAACTGCGGATACCGAAGCCTGTACAGGCGCGTTCGTCCTATCGAAACGCAACGCACGATTTGGCATAGTGATAGAAATTGCAATGGTAATAGAGTTTTGATATATCCAGCGTTTCATACATCCAGACACCAAAAGCAGTTTGATACGGTAATACAAATGCGATGGTAATAGTGTTTTTATATATCTAACGTTTTATAAAGGGTTTTAGAAAGGTGTTTCATATTATACAATTGGGGTGATAAGCGATTTTGATAAAAAACGCAGGTTTGTGATTAAAAGTTGTACATTTTTTAGTGATCCGTGAAGTGTACGGTATGGGATTATGTGTGAAATAGCATATCAGGTAAATGGCGTCTGCGGCTTTGCTGATATATATGCATTGGTTGAAATTTTCAAATCTTGCGTGAATTTTGGGACACTCTGACTGTAGACACTCACAGTTTGGTACAGTAATACAAACTACAATGGTAATAGTGTTTTTATATATCTATATCTTTTTTCTTCTTGCTCCATATGTATTCCATTAGATCGATTAGGTGCGCTTGTGAAAAGCATTTTGCTGTCTTCGAGTTCCCTTTAATTCTTCCTTTTTGATGTGTGCAGGAACGACCACACGAACAATGGTAAGAAGCGAACATCTTTAAAGACCCCGCGCAACAAAGGAGAAAAATTAAGGGAAATTTGCGCGCAGGAAAATACTCTTTTACAATCCCTTATAATAGTACTTTGCGTCAAAGCTTTATCGGGAGCATTGGAAGGAAAGTATTCAAGAGAAACTTTTCTCGATCAATTTATATTTGTCCCTGCTTGTTGCTGGTGAAGCCGATATTAGAGATACGTTTAAGAAAAATCTTTCGCGCATTTTCAAGGCTCATTTGCCCTTCTACTGGCTGTGAATTTTGAGCAGCCGGAAAAAAAACCCGTGGAAGCTTCTAACGCGGCACCTTATGGTCTTAAAGTGGCCAATTCTCGCCTGGTTCTTTAATACCTTTCCAGGATAATATCGCGAATACCAGCCCCGTGACCTGGATCCGCAAAGCGAAGAGCATACCTCCGTGCTTCCATCAAATTCAAAATTTTCCGATTCTTTATACCGCTGTAAAGTACGCTCACTTCCCTCTTCCCTACTCTCCGGAGTTCGAGTATTTATTTATTTCCCCCATATTACCCCTCCGGGCCGAAACAAAATGGAATCGTTTCATAATGAAAATTGGTTCGGCCTACTGTTACTCGCCTGCATCCGTCCGACTTGTTATTGCAAAAGGGCCACAAATATTCCACGTTTATTTAATTAAGCTACACGTCGATGCGGTTGACGCCGTGGCAGGGTGTACGGCCGTGCCGCTTCAAATTGCCTCATTCAAACAGCGCTGTAAATTGTTCTTCACCGATACACGACCGGGATATATATTTTTCCAGGGGCATTATCGTCATAAAATTAGCAGGGCATGCCCGAGGCATTGCGCTGACATTACAAATTAAAATCACGGGTGAACGTAACCGCACAAGTTCGAAAAACGCGACGATACCGCGGCCGAATATCGCTATCTCCTCGCCCAACAAATCCCCATCGTTTTTCGCGTCTGCATAAAATCATATCGCAGTGCATATCTGGCGGAGTTACTCGTCGCATTTTCGCCAACCAACCGAAATCCGCCGATGCTTCAAGTCGCCATATCCGGCTGTAGGTGGCTGCGATTCGGATCGAATTCAAATTAATCGCGGGTTCTTTTCGCCGTGCCAAGCCTGCAGACGCGCTGCTCGCGGCGCATAAAAGTCTCAAAATCAATCTGATGCAGAAAATGAATGCAGCAAAAATCCACTGTCGAGACTGCATTATGACTTTCGCAAGTTCCGAGATGCTTTTGCACGCGTAAGCTCTCCAGGGTTGTAGGACATGGCAATGTCGAAAGATTCGTCGAATTTTACCGTCGATTTTTGCTTGTGTTCCCATTATGAAATAATGCACAAATGAGCCGTGTAGTTTACGTAAATTATACGATAATCGAGTTATTTTTCTTCGAGAAGTCGTGTTTCCTGCCTAGTGTTTGAAGATGGATTTTTATCTTTAAGGAACTTCGACTAGTATATCGCATGAAAAATTAATCAGGGGTGATGAGCGCTATTTGTCTTCGTCTATCACATAACGGTAGCTTTCAGCGGGTTTCTTTTTACAGCTCGTCTAATAGTAACAAGCTTTTGGGTATGAAAGTACTTTAAAATATTTATGCCAGGACTACGTGTTGCAGATAACATCATTGTTTGACACGTTCAGGCTCGAAGTATAATAGCTTCGCGCAATTGTCTACTCGCGTGCCGTGAGTCAAATCACTTTGGCAGCATAGTTTGTGAGCGGCCTGAATATAAACTTAAGCATGGATCATTGTTCGACCGTGTAGCACGAAACGAATAACGGCCCAACTTTTCCCCTTTCCCAACAATGTTCTTGGTCATAACGCGACTAACGACGTCGGGTAATTTGTTACACAGAAACAAACCACACGCGTGTTTCCTGAAGCGTCCATCAAACTTTGAATCGTTGCAGGCCGCCACAATGTCGGGTATCTTCTCACTGGCCACGATGTATACCTGCATCTCAATGACAAATTTATCGTCCCTCAAACTGCCAAGCAAATGACTTCGATAACGATATCACCCGGAGGAGAATATTCTGGCAACAAACCAAACTCCTAATTGCACGCATCCAAGAGCACCATGCAAATAGGTACTTTCTCTATCCTTACGTACGTGATCTTATCCAGGTCTATATCCAGCATAAAATCCGTACCTTGAAAATGGAAGGATCAATGTCTAATTCACATCGCATCGTATATGTCTATTTTAAATCACTTTCTCTCTCATTCTACATATAATTATCGTATAAAAATAATGGTATAGAATGATCTTCAAAGTTGCTTAAAAATCTATCCCATTTCATCGACAGAGAGAATCGACGAGCTGAGAGAATCGACAGAATTTAGTCGTACGATAAACCCAGCTTCAAATCGTTAAATTAGGAGCCCGACCCTTTTATACCCCTCCTCCACGATACAAAAATAATTACGCAGGAATTTTTTAAAAGATTTTTCCAGCCCCTGATCACCGTCCATTACGCTTAACGAATAATAGATGTAGGCAGCCCGCCCTTCCCCGAAAACATCACGAATGGCGGAACTCGTCTACATTCTCTCCCGGAACAAACGTCTACTTATCAGCGCGGCCATGCGAGTACGAGCTTTGCACCCGACAGTGACGGATTTCGTCGTCGAATATTAATCCCCCTTCGGCTTATCGAGGGGGCGGTTTTCACGGAGGTCAGACAGGCTCGTTACTTTTGAAATATTGATTCGCGAAACACGCCGACGTGTCCGCGCCGAGGCCTCCTCTCCTTGCGTTCGCGAGGGCGAACCAGGGGAGGGGCGGTTCTCAGTCGCGAGAGGAGAAAAGCGGGCGCAACAAGCGAACGTATTAATGGATCCTTCGAAACGTAGTTCTGCCGGTGGAAAACCCGTCGCGGATGAATAATAGCCCGGGCCGTCTAATCGATAGTCGCCGAGTGTTTCCCTTTATTACACATCCCGGCAGGATATACCGCGAGACGCTTGTTCCAGCCCTTCGGGTGGAAATCGGTGCAGAAATATGCGGGAAAAACGCGGAGGAAAGCTCTACGTGGGCCACGCGTGAATAAATAATTTTTAACAGGACTTGGCCAGTATTTATCAGCAACTTGTTTAGTTTGTTTCGGTCTTTCATGAGAAATCGTGTAAAAGACGAAATATGCATCGCGAGAGATACTTAGTCCTTTACAAGAGCGATTTAAAGCGGTTAGCGATAGCGATGATATAGTAAATCTACACTCGGAATCATTAATTTGTTCCGTGACCTCTGAAAAGGAGCAAGAAGAAGCTGGAATACCACTGTGGAAGTACCAAGTGGCAGGCATCGACTGCACCTGATTTATCGACTCTAAGATCGACATGCGCGCCATTTAAAAACTGCGCAGAAGCTTATAATCGGCGTAACACATATCGATATATTAATTAGAGGTGTGTTAATCGCAAATGTTTTTGTTTTCTTTTGAGGAACTTGCAATATATCTACCAAAGAGATTTATTTCGTAGAAATTACTCGTACTTCAATATTGAGAGTGATTTTCAAAGTACGGAGACTTCTTTCGAAGATTATTCTACGTAGGGAAAGGTGAAATCGGATTGTATTTGGGTACGCAGAATTAAGAAGATACATGTCCTTAGAAAAACTCTGAATTTATCGCTCGGTAATTCTTAACTCTACATACAATGTTCGTACTTAACAAATATATACAAGTCAATTTTACAAAGTTTCGCAGCTATTAGCTCGCTATTCCTCGCGATCTCGAGCACATACCTCGATCGCGAGGAATACCGATTGCCCGGGTCTCACCACGTGGAGGTTGCTGCGACTAGAGACCCCCACTCATCCCTCCATTCTACGCACGCAACTAAACTAAACGCACTCATTCCGCCTTACGAAAATACGCTAAGCACTCGATCCATTCGGTCGTTCACTCCGCTTTCCAACGCGTAAGCAGTGACAAAACGATGAAAGAGATGAAAGGAGAAAATCGCGACGCGACGAATTCTTACCAAGAGCACCAGTAGTTCTCGCGAGCGCGAGCGGGTCCGACGGGGACCGAGAGAGGCCACGGCTGAGAGTGGTAAACCAGGCGAAGCGCACGCTTGGTCAGGCGCGACTGAACCAACCCTGCGACGCCACTCCCCTGGACATGACCTCTCAAAACCGTCGGAGGTCCACAAGCACCGCGAGAACACAGCCTGGGCCCCTGGAAGAATTCGGGACTCTATGCTCCGACATACGGAGTGCAAGACGAACGAGACTGTAAAGTTAAAGAGGATTGTACTGCTTACGTTTGAAACCTCGCATACCACGCCTTAAACTAGATTCACTCATTCGTACACACGCGCATCTTAATGTATAGCTAATTCTAAGAACTTAATACTAGCTTCGCTCTTCGTTCTTCTCTCTTCTCTCTTCTCTCTTCGGTACCAAAGCTGAAAGCTAGTAAAGGGAAAAACAAGTTATCGATATGTCAGTTAGTATAAAAATCAGTGAATTCGGTTAAATCGGTACAAGGGGCTATGGTTTATACTACTTTGAACTTATATAATATATAACTTTGAAAAATTTACTTGGATTTAGTTAAGTACGGACATTATTGTTAATATGTATAAGTAAATTTTTCAAAGTTTCGCAGCTATTAGCTCGCTATTCCTCGCGATCTCGAGAACATACCTCGATCGCGAGAAATACCGATTGCCCGGGTCTCACCACGTGGAGGTTGCTGCGACTAGAGTTTTTCAAAGTTTCGCAGCTATTAGCTCGCTATTCCTCGCGATCTCGAGAACATACCTCGATCGCGAGAAATACCGATTGCCCGGGTCTCACCACGTGGAGGTTGCTGCGACTAGAGACCCGCACTCATCCCTCCATTCTACGCACGCAATTAAACTAAACGCACTCATTCCGCCTTACGAAAATACGTGAAGCATTCGATCCATTCGGTCGCTCATAAAGCTTTCAAACGCGTAAGCAGTGACAAAACGATGAAAGAGATGAAAGGAGAAAATCGCGACACGACGAATTCTTACCAAGAGCACCAGTAGTTCTCACGAGCACGAGCGGGTCCGACGGGGACCGAGAGAGGCCACGGCTGAGAGCGGTAAACCAGGCGAAGCGCACGCTTGGTCAGGCGCGACTGAACCAACCCTGCGACGCCGCTCCCCTGGACATGACCTCTCAAAACCGCGGAGATCCGCAAGACCCGCGAGAACACAGCCTGGGCCCCTGGAAGAATACGGGACTCTATGCTCCGACATATGGAGCGCAAGACGAACGAGACTGTAAAGTTAAAGAGAATTGTACTGCTTACGTTTGAAACCTTGCATACCACGCCTTAAACTAGATCCACTCATCCGTCCACACGCGCATCTTAATCTATAGCTAATACTAAGAACTTAATACTAGCTTCGCTCTTCGTTCTTCTCTCTTCTCTCTTCGGTACCAAAGCTGAAAGCTAGTAAAGGGAAAAGCAAGTTATTAATATGTCAGTCGAGAGGCTATGGGAGAGGCGAGACACAAAAACGATAAATAAGGAAAGGAAGGGATGTGGCTCCTTCGCCGGGATTGCGAAGAATGATTGTTGTTCGTCCGCGCTACCTTATATAGCCTCTGGAGGTCCCGCGGTGCGGCCAATCACCGTCGTCGTGCGACATCGAAATATTTCGTTTAGACAACTGACGCCTTGCGCCAGGTCAATGTACGTACATTACGCCACAATATATATTTCTCCGAATTTCACTCGCGGCACCTTCGCGAATCCTTATTATTTCCACACTCGCGAGGCACATGCCTATATTCCACGATCTCTCGTAAATTAATTCACGATCGAATGCACGTCGTTCGATTTGATCGAGCGGAAAGAAAATCGTACTTCGTAATTCTCGTGTTTGACTTTTTCTCCGAACTCTCTGCAAAACGGTCAGCAAAGTCGGTTTCCGACGTCTGCAAAACATTCACTAGTCATTGTAAAAACCACGATGTTGTTTCAAGCCAACGAGTTAACTCTTCGCATAAATCAAATTTCTATCCTATTATTGCCAAACTGATTACTCTCAATTATAATCCTATTTATTATTCCATTAGTTATTTACTTAATTAATTAAATAAAACGGAACTTTACCTTTCCTTATTCGCAAAATTTTTAATGCTGCCTGTAGAAGTTTCAGACGTCTCCTTAATTTAAGTTGCTTAACAATTGCATTTAACTATTAGTCATACAACTTCGCTTTCGCCGTGGCCAACGATGGACAATAGTTTGAATCATAAATGTATAACCAGTTTTTCACGATGAAGCCCTAATTCCGGGCAAAAACGGTGGAAGCAAAGACGTACGCTTAATACCTTGCCGCAAAACGTCAGCTTAATAGGAACCTGTGCTCAGAGATTCGAGCTTTATATTTAAACGCCGCCACTCAACGGAGACACTCCTTTCCGCGAATGCGAATACGGAGGCGCCTCGATTAAATGCAAAATTGATTAGGAAGAAAGAAATTACTGGCCGGGAGAAATGTTAATGTCTAATGCATTCCGCCATTAATTTGGATACAATCGATTTTCCCCGGCGTAATACTCCTTTCACGTTTCTCCTCCTCCTCCTCCCCCTTCATTACGTTCCTTTTGCTTTTATCCTGGCCATTAGTGGTTTAGCGGGATTTCATTCGGAGCTTATACTACCTCGGTTCTTCCACAGAGGGACTTTTCGCGTTCAGCATCTTTGGCGGAAAGAAGATCTTAATTACGTAAATTTATGTTTCACGAACCGGCCCCCTAACGCAATATTTACGTAGCATTCGTCATTTACTTCTCGCCGGCCTGTCCCTCCTCCCTCCCCCCCCCCCTTTTCTCTCGGAAAACGCTCTTAACTCGATAAAATAATCGCGCACCACCTCTCGAGGGGTCGCGAATCGTTTCCGTCCTTTTGGCAAAGTATAAAGAGAAAAGTTCAACATCGTACGTCTTCCTACTTCTTAAGATAATTTACGTCGCGCAGTTGCGAAACTTAGCTCCTCCCGCCTTTGGGGTAATAAAAATTCGAAGGAGCCTCGCCAGAGTAATTGACTAGGGAAATATTATTTTAAGCGTATTCCGGGGGCTTATTAAATAACCATAACTAATTCACCGTGCAGCTTTATCGATCGCCGATTAACAATTCCCCCCTCCAGTACGGCCGCTTTGTGTCGGCTTTGAACTGGGCGGTAACATTGTAGCGATTTTCTACCCTTTTGTTGCGTTACTTGCTCCCTTTTTCGGCCCGTTTTAGCCACGGCGGCCAATGACCGTCAAAGTAAGTGGCGAACGAAGGCTAATGGGGTACAGTCGTTTTCTGTCTTGGAAACAACGACATTCCAGACGGTATTAACGAGCGTGCTGAGCATCGATTACACGCGATATTGACTTTCGATTATTTCATACCATTTCATGGATTTGCGAGAAGCTTTGATCGTGATTCTACGTAAACATATCCTTCCTTGACTCTTTAATTCTAATAAATGAACGTCCATTATTCGAATACTTTTTACGTATTCCTTTTTTCTTTTCGCAATATACGTTACACTTGAGTTTACTTCGATTATTAAAGGAGAATCTGACCTTTTAAATTTCTACCAAGTTTTGTATTTCGATATAACTGCGGCGTTTTTGACTGATTGGAATGGAAGTGAAACGATCTAAATACGGATAACTCTGGTTATTCGAATGCACTATTTCTGGGATATTTTCGAATACCAAAGTAATATACTAGCTTCCATTCGCCGCTGGCTAATTAAAAGTAGAGGGGAATTGTTTCAGTACATAAACCTATTTCCCTCGTACAAGTGCACCAATGCAGTTAACACAATTTTCCTTTCAGGGCCCTCCCTCCACCAGGGCGGCCATTTAATCTTCGATATTACTTCTGTCCTACTCCCTTCACCAAGTTGCTCTTTTAAAGAGGACAGTTTCCTCCTCCATCCCTCTTCCCATTCGCTCATCTCGTTTCTCGGCTCCTCAAAACCACTTCGGATATTCGCACGGGCGCGACAACTTTGCTCCAATTGTTTCGTGCCCGAAATACACAAAGCCACTTTTTTTTTTTTGCGCGCGAGTGAGGAAAGAGGGAGAGAGAGAGAGTGAGTGAGAGAGAGAGAGAGAGCAATCCACCCGGACCAGACGAACTTTCTTTTTGCGTGGCATAGGTTCCGCGCCCAAAAGCGGTCTCCCAAGGCTTAACCTTTTTGTTGCAGGCTTGTTCATCAAAATGACTAGCACTTGACCTCATCTTCCCACTCCTTGTCCGGATGAAAAATCGTGGCCGCCCGTTGACGGAACCTTTTTTCCCTTTTTTTCCTCCTCTTCTTTTTTTTCCTGGTCGTGTAGCCAAGTGGAAACTCCTCGCGGCAATCTTAAGCCTCTATAAATCTTCCCATTCCATATAGATCCTTCCCTTGGTATGAAAAAGACGGGGTAAATCAGAGGAATCCGGTGTCGCCAAAGTAATTACATCTCGTTCGTTAATACGATAGAAGGACGGTCCAAAGGGTGTAGGTGTACACGCGTGGGTGTGATTCAATAAACTCCCAACGCGGCCAAAAGCGCGCGAGTTTGAGGAAGAGAAATTAAGAACGGTGGCAACATTTTGATGAACTCTCGGCTTGGCTTTCACGACGACGGCCTTGCTTTTTTTTTTCGGCCTGAAGCTTTACAATCGCATATTCCTCGTTGACTCTTTCGATGTAAACAAGTAAATCTTCCTGGAAGAGTGACTCATTGTGTATGGTCTACCAAGCGAACACAATAATATGTATACAATTTCGAATAATGTCGATTACCGGTGCAAAATCAAACGAAAGCAATAAGATGCATATAAAATAATCATCAGCAGCTCCCATTCCATATGAGAATTCGGGAATAAAAATAGTTGGGAATAAGGTTAATCAGTTTGGCACCCGACGCTCTATATAGGCCAGTTAATTAACGCGGTACAGCGAATGGTTCGCCACTTTTTACTTCTGTTACGTATGACGTACGAGCTATCCAAATATGCGTGGCGCCCAAACCGTTCTTGCACAAAGGGTTAAAATACTACAGCAGGAACTCGAGCAGCGTGTCCCACGATGTGGGTATCGATCCGCGCGCATATAACGGCACAGAATAGTTATTCGATTGAACCGCAAATACCCCGCCGATTATATGTGCAACAAACGCAAGCAATCACGTGTGTTGGGCGAATGGCGATGCGAGGCTGAGTATCTATGTAACGCCGCAAACGCTTCGCGGAATATTACTTCGCTCGCAAACACGTCACTAATAGGAACTCGAATCTGTTTAATTTGCGGTGTTTCATTGGCCCGGCCAAATGTTTTAATGGGAGGACACGATCGAAATTCAATGATTTACCGGACATTTATAACTTTCATTCGCTGCCCGAAAATGAGGTGATTTATGCGGGATTAAAGGGATATATTTCATTGTCATGCACGTGTATGCCTTCACGGAGTGCATGGCCAATTTGCTGCGTTATTTTGAATAATTACATTCTATTTACACAATATCGTACTATGTATTTGTATTATACAATATTTATGTGATCCGTTGGCTCGTTTTTTGGAACCAATGTATAAAGTAGCGAACGAGCTTTGTTCAATCGTGAGTTTCTTCGGAAGAATCGGGCTGTGCTTGGATAAATCAAAATGGATGCAAGTTCGGAGATCAGGATAAGATGATCGTGTCGAAGAATCGTGAGTTTTTACCTGATCGCACCTTGATCGCAGCTATTCCATCAATTTGATTCAGACTTCGTTTTTGCAGACATTTCAAATGCATGTGCTGTATGGCATATAAATCAATTATTCGTCTTTGTTCGATAAAGAAATTAGTTTCATCATTCATACAGAGTTTTTCTCAACTGTCCGTCGAAGTTTTCAATCGCAAAGTATAGGTAATGAATCGCGATTATACATTCTAGACATCAGGGGAGACTACCAAGGACAGGGATATCAAAATTCAAACCTCGAATATAACGTCGTGACCCTATCGGTTGGGCTGGATGATTAGATCACGAAACGGAATCTGGATTACTTCCTGTCCCATGGGGTTTCCCGTCATTTCGCTGTACAACATTCTTATTATGCTGATTCCCCATTAATATTTTACGTGCTATAAATTTAGAGATCATAAGGGATAAAAAGAAAACTTAAAATCGTTCGGACATATTTTCATCGAGTAATACGTACCATTGCTTGTTTTAAACGTCGGTTTGTAAATATCATATGCTCGAACACCACGATGCAGTTTAAAATCATTTTTTCAACCCAAAATAACATGCACGTTGAAGTGATATATACCACAGATTGTACTATAGCTAATACACATACGAGACCAGCAGTACACAATCCATAATAAAAAAAAAGAATAAAGGCCAAGTTAATATCAGCCAGGACCAATCTGAAACTTCGATCGCAAATTTTCCAAATGTATGCGGTAAGGAACCATCCTCAATCGTCGACCCTCGGGTACTCCCGATAAACTCCAACATAAAAATGAGATCGGATCTTCGTGATTGCGAGGAAGGCCCTTTCGGGCGATTCGTCTAAGGGAAAAAATACTGACGCATGCTCCTCTGTAATCCCTGAAATTGCGTCGCCCTGGAAGCATGGATAAGTGGTGGGGACCCCTTTGGGGACTGGAAGCATGGACCAAAGAGTCGAGCTGCTTACGCTGATCGACGGTGCGAAACACGAAATGACAGGTTTTCGAGTTCATCTCGAATCTAATTTTATTCTAATCACCATTCTTCGCGCAACGAACCACTGTACGAATTCGCTAATAGTTTATGGACATCGATATTTTTCCATTGCACCTCAGTGCAACACCTGCTAACTTGAAAAGGTAACGAACCACGAGTGACGCTTAAAGTATAACCGCGTGTTTCAAGCTCTCAGGAAACATTAGACGACGTGGTGAAAAGAGGAATATCAGTGGCGATGTGAACGACGCGTTCTGTGCCGCCTGGTTCTGAGCAGTGGGCAAGCAGGCGGAATGGTGAAGAAGTTGAAACGAGAGGAGTTGCGGTGGCGTAGTGGATAAACGCTCGCACTTGCACGCAGAAGATTCGAGTTCAAATCCAGCGCAACGCCTCGGGACAATTTTCCACGCGATATGTACTGTGCAGAGCTGGAAAGTAGGATAGGCGAAATTTTCCAAAAGAGAATAAAAGACGAAAAAGATTTCCCACGCAATACGCCCAATGCATGCCTATCTTAATTAGTGGAATTCGCGTATTTAATCGTGATGCGCGTGCATGGAGATGAGAGAAATCAAATCGACCGTTAAAATGTCGATCGTCGATATTCTGCACGATGCTGCAGTTTCGATGTTGTGGTCTTGGTCCTTTCAATTGCTCAAATTAGAATTGGACTTCGGACATTTGCAGTTCTGGGCTATATACAACTACTATTAGTTATATCATGGCTTACATGCTATGTGACTTCTAAATTGACCATGGAGTTGGAACTAGACCGAGTATACAACTATGCTTAATGGCATACAAAGTTATCTGCTCTTCTAAACCTTCGTCACGGAATGTAAACGGACACAATTTGCAGTTCTGTACAAAGTAAATGCACTTTCCATCAGCATCGATGCAGCAAATATACTCGTAATTTATTACGGTCCATTTTCTAGATTGATAGGATATTCCTAGCTTTCTATCTCTCTCTCTCTCTCTCTCTCTCTCCCTCTCTCCCTCTCTCTCTGACATTTATCGGAGTTTGAAAAAGTAGGTGCGCGCAAAGGCAGAGATGTGGAGATCAATGTTTACTGGAACTTCTCTCGTAGTTTGAAAATACAGTTTCCGCCTGTTGATTTTACGATGCTATTTTAACATCAACCAATGCAGCCGCGCGAAGACAGTCGCATTTTCAATGTGAAAATGCGAGAAAGCCGATTACAGCCATTGAAGGACCTCTTCCAACGTGCAACTTTTAAGGCGCTTTAGAAGCTCTCACGGATGGATATCCTGGTAGGATGCTAAATTTTACCACACACTTTGCTATTCGCGGCAAAGTGATCTCTCTAGAAATCTAAAAATAATACAGCATCGATTTATCGGGCACTTGCGATAAATGTGTTGTCGAGTATTTTTTTAGAACAACTAAATCTACAGTAGATCCTTGTGCATTTACTCATAAATATATAGAAAAGGTATAGACAAATTATTAGATTAAAACAGAATAAAGCTTCTTACGAAGCTCCTTTGAATGAAATTCAATAAACACATAAAACGTCTAGGACCAAATCTTTTCTCCTGAATCTATAATATGTACAATGTATATTTTAAAGACACTTTACATGCCTACGTAACACAATGAAAATCTTTTCTGAAAAACAAATACAATTATCCCCCGAGACTACTAATAGGCATCTTAAAATACATCGTTATTCCTGAGCAAGGCACGAGCGGAACTTGCCATTCGCTAAAACAGAAACCGACACGGCGACGTTAATTTCAGTTTCACAAGTAGGTCTGTTTTACTGGCTTACGAGAATTCCTTTCCTTCATTACGCTCGCCTGAGAAAATAAGGTAAAAACCAATAGGTATCGCGCCGAGGGAAAGGAACCCGTCAGAAGGATTCCAGGTGACTGATTGCTCCGTCAGAAAGAGCTAAAGCTGGGTCGGCTTGGAGTTCATGCCTTGTCTTGGAAATATTATTCATGAGTTTAATTAGATGGCCCAACGAACTTTTAGAGATGCCCCTTCGTTAGCGTCGCTCTTCGTCTTAGGATGAAAATTTCATAAACGGTAAATATAAGTCGCACGACCATTTGTTTTACCCGGCGCCGCTCCTGCCTCCAAGTAAATGCTTTGAAATGCTCTCGTCGTTATTTATACGTACTCCTGTACATACTGAGCGGTCCAAAGGAAAATGCAAGCCAGGAATTTACGACGGCTCGTCAGCGGAGATAGCTTAGAGAACCGCTGACCTAGGTCCGGGGACACGAAGTTTCGCTCTCGTAAAAGGAAAATGTTTCTCTTTTTTTTTTTCTTCTTTTTTCTTTGCCACGGAGGAAACCAAAAGTGTAAACAGCCGCATAGAAAGTAAGTAAGAAACGAGCTTTGCCCGAAACAACTATTCCACGTACCGCTTGGGGCACGTATATCGTGCATGACTTCGGCGCGTGAATCGGGTAACTTAACAAGTCCTCATGCGCTGAATACTCTAGTGGTGATAAATAGGGAATTTTCTAGAGCGAACCGCGTCGCACGCTTGACACGGCAATCAGCAATTGCACGTACGATCTGCTGGGTCGACCAGCTTCGTTCTCTGGATTATAAATCTTCCTATCGCGTATGTCGTTGATTTGCACGATTTGCATTACAGCTGCAAATACAATTGCGAGCGGGGAAAGTGGGAGGACTGAAATGCAAGACGTGTTTTGAATGAGACACGCTTCTTCGGATAATTTACGTTGATTGAGCTGTTGTACATCGATTGTTGAAAACATCCTGCGTCTTGTTTATCCGACTATTATAATAAACCTATGGTTATTTGGCGCACGAAGCAATACGAGACTTTCTACGAAGATCGTATTGATCGACTCATAGTTCGACGACTTTTCATATTGGAAAACTGTAACAACCTTAAAGAAAGACGATCTTCCTGCGTTAAATTTTCGGAATCGACAATACCGCGTACATTGGCAAATACGCTGTTCGATACTTAATTCTGAAAGGTAATTCGCAGGTGTTGGGTAGAGCGCATGAAAACGCGCTGCAGGGGAGCGAAGAAAGAAGAGCGAGGGAAAAGGGCGCGGAAAATGATCGCTATGGACCCCAGGATCCCGTTATTTTGCACGAAGTAATATAATCGAATTCCCAATACCATTTCCCAATCCTTCCTTCCATCGTATATTATATCATCAAGGGTACAAGGTAATCAACCGTAACGTCGAACAATGTAATACACCACGACTAATTTTCTCATCCTCCGGGGTAACACGATATTCCAGCCTGTCGATACATAATGGATCCTACGTAAATATCCGCCAAGCGGACGGCCGGCGCCATTTAGGCCCATTAATAATACAAAACGGTGAAACATTAACAAGTGCATCAACGATGCGGTCTGTACGCGGATGCATCGTTGCATCCGGGGTCACGAAAACGTCGAAATTTTCGTGCGCTGCTGGCCAAACTAAATGGATATATCAAGAATCCCGCCCATCACGCTTTTCCCGTGCGACACGTACACCATAGCTCCGCTACTTCGAAACCCACCTCAAGCACTAAATTCTAAACCAAATAACCTTAGTAATCGATGCCAAAAATTACCAAAAAAAAAAGATGGTGGTTCGGAACCCACCTTAAACAGTAGGTCCTAGGCCAAATGAATCGGTGCCGAAAAATGAATTTAAAAAGAAAAAAGAAAGAGATATTATAAACGAAGATATCAAAGTCTCCTGGACACTCCAGAAAATCCAGGTCCACCTTCTCAGCGCCGCCTCCTCGATATACTTTCTACGCACGGCCCGGAAGGAAAATCCCTTCCCATCCGCGCCGGGGTTTTTGCATCTTTCTCGAACGAGCCCATAAACCGGCGAGCGTGACTTATGCCCCGACAGCAGGGACCTTGATGTGATCCTGACACAAAGATTTTTTATCCCGCCAGAATGAGGGCGCCCGCTTCCTCCTCCTCTGCGTATGCGATCGGTAAGAATTTCCCGGCTCATTTCACATCTCGGCAAACGAGCTCTTCCTTGAGTTGGCAGGAGTATTTCCAAGGGCGCCGATGGGGGCGAGGGAGGCGCGCGTCGATAGGAGGCGATCCGGGGATTGTGGGAGGGTTGAGGGCTGGGGGGGGGGAGAGGGGACAGAAGTCGTGGCAAGCCTTGGGAACAAAAAGCGCCGAATGTAATCTGCTTGTAGACGTCGGACCCACGGAGAATCTATGATCGACAGATTCGAACCTCCGTTAAAGTGGCGTCATTAATCTGCAGCACGTTTCCATTTTATCCCTCGCCCCTCGATTTTCCTTCCTTTCGAGCCCTCCTCCCCCCTCCCTCCCTCTCTTCCCACGCCCTTCCCGTCTCCAGCGCGTTCGCGCTGTTCCTCTCTCCTCCTCGCGAGCGCCTTTCTCGTCCCGCAATTCCGACGCGCTTCTCGTTTTACATGAACGCGCCTGACAGAACCGCGGAACGTTCTATTTTCTTTCGAGTTATCTCGTTACCGGCCGGCGTGACAGTAATTGTACTTCTGTCTTCGCGCGCTACTGGACGCGACGCATAAAGCGTTCTTCATATTCAGTTTGCGAATAAGCGCACCTGGGAATATGATCGGCGCTCTCTTTCCGCGTCAAACGTCGGGGGGGCTTTGAATATAAACTTGATTACCAGAAGGGAAGATCGATCCGGCTATGTGTTCGAAAGCAATCGCGTAGATTTCGCGCCGGTGATTCAAACTGGATAGTATTAACGATCGGTTTAATACGCCCCCCCTTGGCTCCGACGCACGCTGCTAATCTCTTTGGAATACCGGCATTGATCGATGGAATTGATGGGAAAAGGATGAATAATGATCGTTCGCTTTTACCAGGGTTTTAAATAGGCGATCGTTATTTGTAATAAAATCAAGTACAATATCATGGTATAATATGAATATAATGTACGCCAAGCATAAAACCAAATGACACGGACATATAATAAAATACTAGAAAATATCAGAATTATGATAAATACTATAATCGGAATTTCCTAATAACATTTAATCTCTCACAGTGGTTAGGATTCTATCGCACGCCCACTATTTCGTATCACCGAATACCAGGAATTCACCGACTAAAATACCCATCGAATAAATAAGAATACTTCTAAATCCGACATTCCGAATACCTCCGACGCTTCGCACCTCGCTGAAAATCTTCGTCCCTCTCCTTTGCCAGTTCCTACGACTCGGTGCGGCGCGGATAACCAAAGCGATGCCCCGCGGTACGTTTATAGAATTTCAATTTAGGGAGATTGGAAGGTCGGCAGGGGGCGGAGGAGGAAGCGCAGAAAGGACGATTTCGACGAGCGGCGCTCCCCAGTGTCGGCCGATAGGATTGAAACTGCTGCAACGTCGGACGGAGAGGAGATCCTCGTCGCGTATCATATTTATCTAGCTTCATGGCGACCTGCCCGTGGGTTTTGGCAAATGCCGCTTTTCGGTTTAGACCCTTGCCGCACGGCGAGTGGAGGTAATTGAAACGCTGCACTCTCCCATGGCTATTTCTCTCGAGACAACGCGTACTTCGGGGGGGGGGGTAGATGGCGAGGATAAGCGGAAAAAGCTCCCAGATTTCGCCGCTCGGCGTGGGCCACGCGAGAAAAGCAAAGCAGAGGCGCGGCGGAAAGAGAGAGAGCAACTTCGGTCCTCTGCAACTCGTCGCTTGTTACGCTGTTTGGTTATTGGAGGAATCGAAAAGTGGAATCGGTTTGAAGTCAAATGTTCGATGGAGGAGAACAGGGTGAACATTTTTACTGCGCGTTGGTAGATGGATTACCTGCTTCGAGAGGTGAATTCGTGGACAGGGTACGCGATTTTTAGAGTTCTTTTTTATTCGTTTTGGACAGGGATTGGTAAGGTCATTTGGTCCAGGATGTACTATTTAAGGTTGGTTCCAAACCACTAACCTTTTCAGAGTATTAGGGTAATACTCGTTATTACTGCATGATACGTATTGTTTTCCTTAGAATAATAATAATCCCTTCTTCACTGCAAGAATAGGTTCTTATCACGTATTTTTGATTCTTGCGAAATGCTTCGTGTATAAAATGAATTACTGTGAATGTTTTATGCCATAATGAACAAAGCTAATGAGGAACTAACGTATAAATAAGTGCCTCGATGGTTTGATTTGAAAATGACGAGAGTCGTGAAATATTATTAATAATGTCATATTAATGGTGTCACGATGATACTAAACCTCAACCGTGTTTCATATATCACGTTTAATTTTTCGAAGCTCGTACTAGGTTTCTCTGAGACAAAAGGGTTAATGCAAACCGAACGAGATCTCATGACCCACCCGTGAAGCTCCCCGCTACAAAGAGCAAACTGATATTGGCCAGCAGACCCTGCATCCCGGAAATTAAGCCGACAAACGCTAAGTGCTCGTAAACCCTGCGGACGATGTTGCACCGACTGCTCCTATCCGGTGCTTCCTTCGCAAAGTCCTGTTCGCCTTCGGGAAACAATTTTTCTCCCCTCGTCGGAAAACTTTGATTATCGCGAATCGCATTGACAGCTTGCTCTCACGATTTTCTCAGCAGAAAGCTGATTTTTTCGTCATTCAAATCATTTTCGATACGAAACTCTCATCTGGAATAGATTTTCACTTTTTGTACTGCACATTTCTTTTTCATAAAAGTACCGTGTTGCTATATAACCTTTTATAATCATTGATCGAGCTTGAATCGACGCGAACTTATTCACCAAATCTCTCTATGTTGAGTTGAACACGTCTATGTTAAATTCATTAACACTTTGACTGCCGCGCTATTTAAATCTGGGATATACTTGTATTAACTTCAAGGCTACACAAGATATGGTAATTTATCGTGTTATATTACAGGTAGATTTATGTTGGGAAAATTATACAACGTGATGTGTGCAATAAGATGCGCGAGATAACCTTACGATACATCGTCCATCCACGTCTTGGGGTTAAGTACAACTCGCGCGGCCCCAGTATTGAGTTCCGTGAAATCAGCGTGGCGATCGACGTGTTAAACGATTAAGTTCTCAGGATTGTCCGTGCCGACAGGGATGTCGGCAATAGGGACGAACACGGGTATGCACGGTATTCTGGGCGCAATTCCTGGTTATTCCACAAAATACCACGGTTCCCTATACCGTCGCTAAGTTATGACGTCTATAATACCGCTTGCTGTTTCATCGTAGCTGTCCGGGAAATGGACATCTCCATTGGTGCTCGTAATCAGAACCACCCTTGCCCCGTCGATGCCTCGTCGATTTTCAACTTACCCGATTTACCATGGATTCCTTAGATTTGTTCGACGCTAGCGGCGCATCTCAGATCCCAAAATATCGTATTACCACATTCTACAACTCCTTTTACAGGCAGACCACTTCCGAGCTCCGTCGCATATCAAATAATCTAAATAGCTACAGTGCCTCGTGACCTAGGATATAACTTTTACTCTAACCAAAGTACTCGCTGTTACCTCATTATTCTTCCAAAGAACACGATTCCCCCCAAACACACGCTACTCTGTCCCTAAATCCCTAAGTAAACCCTCTCAGGCTCATTAGTCTTAGATCAAAAGTCAAGCCCAACGGACAAGAAGGTGAAAATATTATTCCTTCCTCATATCTCATCCCGCGTCAACGCACTGTTCCCCCAGCCTAGGATTTTCTGTCCACGCACAAATTTTAGGAAATGCCAGGCACATGCACCCCATCCCTTTTCCCGGGTCACACGATAAACGCCTCTCCCCCGTGTTGGTTTTGACGGCGCTTCCAAGGGCTATCGGTGAAACGACCAACACACTTGCCACCCTGGAAAATACGTTGACCGCGGCAGTAAAGTTAAAGGAGGACCGGCGTTTTCACGAGCGGGTAGCGGCAAGTGTAACGAGGGGGACGCGTAAAACGGTGGAAAAGCGTAAAAAACAAAAGTGGGAGAGGGGGGTCGTCAAACCGCGCTGAGGAGGGAGTGCGATGTCAATGTTTGCCACCCACCGAAGGCCACGAGGCTCCGTCTCCGACTTTTTGCTGTCGTCAGCTTTGCCTGCCTTTCGTCTCGATTTATTCTACCTGAGGTTACTTCCGATACACTGCTGCGCCACGGATGAAACGAAGCCGTGAGAAACACATGGCGCGAAATTCATGGCTCGTTACGTTTCGTACATTGAGGACGTGCCTTCGAGGTTTTATGTACAGGGACTCTTACACGCGCTCATCCTTTGCTCTGGGGATGAAGGAAGGAGTTTTGAGATTAAGTCTTGATAGTAATTTGGATGATAATCAATTGGCAATGTATGTCAAGTATATTCGAAATATCCTTAAAAAAACATCCATTTCTTCGTGTTGAATATACTTACCATATGAAATTAATAGGTTGATGTTTCCACTGTAGTCTGCTATAAACACGTTATTCATGATCGTGATTATCGATAGTTACAAGATGGTCATTCGTACTAATATGTGAGACTAGCTTCTGCTAGAAATGTTTCGCAATATATGGAAAACGACAATAATCGACTACACGAAATTTTCTATAACCAGTGAATCGTGAAGAAGTATTTCTCGATCAGATATATCGAATACTATTCCAGTTGGGTCGCGATAGGTCGGTCCAAAGCTTAGCACGGAATCTAAAAAATACCGGCGAACCATTGTACCAAGTATAATGTCGGCAATATATTGTCCGTTTGGCACGATATTAGGTACAACGTACACAGCCTTTTCCTTTTCGCAATCTTTTTTCGCCTTCCGCGGTATTTTTCTTGCTGGCTATACGTATAGGTGCTTTACCTCGGCCAGTGAGAAAATATTGTTTCAGCTTATTGCTAATCTTCGTTTTTCGCAGCAGTATTAAGGAGCTATAACGACGCGAGGAATGATACGGCAATCTCCGTCCATTTCCACGCAGAGACTCGCGCAGAAATAAGTGAATAGGTCATATAGTAATGTTGATATCGAAGCAATTACACAGTCCTTGTATATCGACAATTGCTTATGAATAAGAGTATAAATTCAGAGATGTCAATCGGTTTACATCGAATTAATTTCATCTACTATGAGGCGTGTATTATATTATACTAACCGCCACACGTCTGTACAGCCATTGCTCTGGAGACGCGGATCGTTTAAGTGGATGTACGTTTAATTAAAAAAAAAAACGTGCATTTGTACATCGCCCGAGATTAAACTCCCGTTTAAAACGTTCACCTCGTAATTAATGTGTCGCTTTGCCGTCATTTTGGTCGGCAAGTTAATTAACCGCCCCGCGAATATTGATGTGGTCACGTATATTCGAAACGTATGAATTGCACGAAATATTGCACTCAAATACGCCGCGATTATTTTCGAATTTACATGGTAAATGTTGGATGTAGAGAATTGAGTTTAAGTATTCAAAATTAATGTGTTTAAAATGGTACGCGAAAGCGATTCTAAATGGAATAAGCGTTTAAACAGAAATCCTTTTTCCCAAGGTCAATACGACTGTGCTTTGTGATTATTTAATTTTTACCTCATATCAGGTTCAGCATTCCAATCTCGATTGTCCGATATGCACTTTAATGAGCTGCATAAGCTGTATAGAATTCTAGAAAAAAATAAAGGCTCTGATCCACATCGTCCCACAAGCGATTGTTGTTCATCGTTCGAACATTCTGTTAGTATCTACATGAAAACAGAATTGTATATAGTTCGTGAGTAAAAATAATGAGTGAAACTTTTCATTCCAAATCTACGAAAGACCATGATGATAAACGCGTAGTGTGAAATCTTGGCAAAGGCAATTAAAGTCGGAAAGTTGATTAAAGGAAAACCTGACAGTACGCAGAATAGAGCAGGCCGAAGATAAAGCGGAGATTGTTTGTTCGTTTCTCCAAATGAGCTGCTCATCTCCATCTCTTTATTTACCGTGGTGCTTGCCGCCCTTCCTTTTTCCCTCCCTGAAAAATTCACTGGCTTTATGGCTTTATATCCCCCCTTTTTTTTTGCGCGCGAACTTCAAGATTCATATTTCCATAAAATGCAGTATCATCGTGTACTCCTCTACTTATCTGTAGGTTATTGCGAAAAAGATGAAATTTTTGTACCTACCGCACGTATCTCTTTGACACGGCGACACGTCCTAGGCGATCTTGTTTGTTCTTGTACTCCGCCGCAAGGCAAGTTTTCTTTTTTATGCAAATAAAGATACTTATACTCTGTACAGTACCTACTTGCTCGCATACAACCTTCCATCGTAAGAATTCCAAAAATTAAATTTACGCTTTAAAGTTCAACCAGGAACCTCGGTGTGCGTCCAAGCAATGATACACGCGAAGTCCGTGTAAAAATTCGTGACACGAATATTCAATTATAAGTTGTGACATATTTTGCGCTAACTCGGGAATTGAGGCTCATAAAATCTCCATACTGGCGCAAACCACCGCAGAAGTATTCTGTTGAAAAGAATATTCCAGCGCGTCCTTCTCAAAGTTTTGCATTCGTGTAAATGTGTTTACGCGCACATAGTGCGGCTTCCTTTTGATAGTGGCTTTCATGATTCTAATCCGAAGTACGGTATACGTATATACCGGCTTGTCAGAGTGCATCAGAGTCCAAAGGAAGGATGTCGTAAAGGCTGTGTGTGCTGCGCAGCATTCACGGTTCACGGCTGGTGCGTTTGAACGCTCCACCTCCAGTTAGTCGTTTATCACTCCAAGTGTGAATGATCTGGTCTCCATTATACGGCACGCCAACGAGAGATCTGTCCAGCACGACTTTCCAGAACGTAATATCGACAAATAAACAGCGAATAATCCGTTATGAGCAACGAGAAAATTATCCGAAAATTTCTTTTCGACACCGTGGAGCGAGCGATGCGACTTAATCGAGTGTTAAACATCAAAACGTTCTATATAAATATTATTTTAAAAAATACCAATATTATAGGCAAAAAATAGGTACAACACGATTTTTTCTGTAAAATTCTCTTATTTAACAATAAGAAGAATAAAAATATATATATCGAGCGTCTAACGATAAAAGTCTATAAAATATGCTATATACATCTTTACAAAATGTTATCATCCAAATATTCGTTGTGTAAAACCATCAAAAAAATATATAAAATAATAAGGTACGTAGAATAAAAGTAAACTATATAAAAAAAACATGCTTCCCGCTCACTCTAATTTAATTGATCCGTCCAAATCGATTGCTTTTGTATGGTCAAAATGAAGAGCCGGACGCTAAGTATAAATATTTAATGTCCTTGGCAAGGAAGGGGTGAGGAGGTAGGGCAATTTGGCGATGATAAGTCCGGGGCTGCATTTATTAGGGATCGAATCGCCGATTTTGCTGGACCCGCATAAAATTTCACTGGGTCTAACATTAATTTGATTTATCCCGCGCTGCCAGTCTTTGCGTAATCTCCAATTTAACTCTGGAACGTCGCTACCGGGGGGGAATCGAGAATGAAGCGGAAAAGAGGGATCGGATTAAGGTTCGAAACTGCACGAGATGCCGTGAAAGTGGATCTCCTCTATTCCGACAAAAGAACCTTCATAACGAATTAATTAATACAAGCGAAAAGGAAGGGTGGGGGAGGGGGAGCGGTTTCCTCCTTCAACTTCGTTTCGGTACTCAATTTTTCCGATTTGCTTCTTCTTTTTACCATCAAAGTAGACAGCACCGTGCGCTCAGCTTTTTTTTTTTGACGTCGAAGACAACAGGAGAATGGGGTTACGAATCCAATTGATGTTTCAAAGATAGTTTTGCAGCTGGTGCGGCAATTAGCGCAAACAAGCAGATTTTAAATCTGCACCCACGCTTCCCGCCTCGTATTGGAATTATCGAGGAATTCTTTGACAGGGGGAATTTAGTCAAATGTTCTTGATAATTGAATATCTGCTGTGCGTAATTGAATTCGTATAATATTAAACATCTCGATCAAACTTTGACTTTTACGAGTTTACACGACTTTTATGTCATAGTGTAATGTCAAAGTTAAGGAATATATAAAATATGTCATTAATCAAAACTGATTGATTCTACAATATGAGTACAGAGACGAATATAGCAAAATATATATTAAGTACAAACTCCGTGTACATAACTCACTATGCCTCGTACTAATATCCATGTGCATAACTCTGAAATAAATAGCTACAACACGATATGTCCAGTGAAATAAAAAAAAATATGAAGAAATTCATCGACGTCAACAATGTCGCGTATACAGTCCGATTTATCGTTGAAAATTCTTTGCCCCGCTTTCAGGCAAAATCCATTTGCCGGACTGCAGATATTCGCAAGCCCGTTTTCAGTGATCGGATTTCTGGTGGATTTCAAATCGCTTTAACGAAGGTACCCATATCCTTCGACTCATGGAATCATAAAAGAACGTATTTTCGTTCGTTTGAGGATCCACCGTAAATAGTATCCGGCTTAGGAAAAGCTTCGAAGTATCCTCCCAGGATTGCTTTGCAAATACGATACTGCACTACCTTTGTCGATTACTCGCCGCTGCCTTTATAATAAAAGTACACAAGGAAGAAATAACCGGTAACAGTACGACACAAAAACTCTCCCTCGTTTCACCCGGTCCGCTCATAAACCCATTTTACCACCTCACCAGCTTAACCTAAAATGATTTCAATTCCCTTGCACCACACGTCGAAACGTATCAACAAAATAAAGCATTCACCGCTATTATATGGGTTATCGCTATATTTACGTATTATCAGAACCTTTCTTCGAACATTTGCTGAATATAAAATATAAATATAAAAAATCTAAAAGGTATTAATGTATACATTAGGAACTAAAATCCTGTTACTCCAACGCCCAATTTTTTTTACACCTTTTTTTTATATTACTTAATCCACCACTTTATATTTCCGATTTTCCATTTTCATTTATTCCCAAATTTCAATAAACCTTAATGCTTCAGCCAAGTATTAAAGTGAACAAAATCATTGACTTTCCCACGCGCAATGTCGTTCTGACGACTGAAATTCTAACTTCAGCATAACCAGATAGAGAAATTATTAAGTCACGAAAAATGATTACACGCCATATTCACCAGTTATCCAAAACGAACTCTCAACGGCGGTTCAAACAACGAATCATCAATCTGGGATTATTAGATCTTAACAGATAACCCTGCGCCCGGTGGACGATTTTGTTCGTAAAATACCATAGAAGTAACGCGCAGAGAATATAGGGTGGGACCGCGGTGGTACTTGTACTCGTAGTTACTCACGGTCGAAAACGTCGTTGGCACTCATGCGTGCGGAAAGACGCGCAAAGTGACGACCGTGAGCACAGCAGAGTTATCCGAAGAATAGCTCTCTTCAATGTCGCAATCAGCTTTAAAAGCCGTGCGCTGCCGCTGGCTTTTAACGTGGCACGGTTGTTGAAAAGTAGGTGCCAACCCCACAAGTACGTTTTAATGCACGAGGCGAAATGGGCGACTGCGCGAGTCCCTCTGAGCGAAATTGAACGATCTTGGAGGATACAGGATAGCCGAGGAGCGGCGTCAATAATTCTTGCCGCGAGGATCCGAGAAGGAGAGCCGCCAAAATGTCGTCCAAGGGATAATAGATGTGCCGCGGATACGTTTTCGATTTTAGATTAATTGCCTCCGCGATACGGAGGACGAGGCTCTTGACCCAGAAAAGGGGGACTCGTAGCATCGACGAAGCACCGAGTTATTGAATTAATAAAGTGTAAAGGGATATCGATAATAAATTTGGTTTCGCGCAAAGGAGAAAGGGTATCTCGGTGTGGCTCGGTTTTTTTTGTTTTTTTTTCCTCTTTTTTTTTTGGAAGGAGGAACAAATATTGACGCGGCCGGTCGTGTTTCGTTAACCCAACCGTGTACGGGGTGCATTATCGATTGGCCACGTGCAACCGAATGTGTAAGCGCCATCCCTACGCGCGGTTGATACACTTACGAGGTGCAACTTTAAACGACAATGAAGTGTAATTCGGGTACGAAAGATTATCGTGTATCGGTGCGAAATATGAAAGAAGAAAGGGAAAATTGCGTGGTTAAGGAAATTAGGATGCGAGAAAGTAATTTCGGTGAAATGTAACACGTATTTTTATACAAAGAATGAAGTTTAATCAACGATGTGCTTTTTATTTGTCTTCGATGACCATTTGCCATCCTTCTGGCAACCTCGTAATTCAGCGCTCGTAAAAGGTATCGACAAAAAACTGAATCTATTCTAGGTTTCAGAACTGAAAATACTTTCTTGCCAACCCGATATATAAGGCTGCAGAAAATGTAATAGAGTTTTGACGATGTTTTAATATCTCTATTTTTATTATCCATTTACGTGCTACCTGTACTTAAGAAAACTGAGACCTTGTAAATTCTCGTATTACAACCACGTTTTCAATTTTAATATATACAACATACCAACGTAATATCGATGCCTCTTTCAAATCACTTTGCATAAACAATTCCTAAAAATATATAGCAACGTAAACGCAATTTCGCTCGGAATTCTTTCAACCCGTAATGCGGTAAGTTTTTCAGAAGCGCCATTCAGTGCGTATCGAGTTTCCTGCCTCGTAAATAGGATTTTATTCCACATTCTTTTCAGAATGCGCGTGCCTCTATACCTACATACCTTCCGCGCAGTTATTCGTAAGATATAACGACACCGTCGCATTATGGCGAGGGAAGGAAAAAAAAAAACAAAGAAGGCAGGGTCAGATATTTTAGCGGTTTAGACCTGTACAGACACCGAGCATGGAAGCGGCTTGGAGAAAACCGAGGAAATCTTGGAACAACGGGCATTAAATCGGCGATCCCCCAATTTAACGACGCTCGCGTGCCACGAATAATTCACGGATGCGCTAGGATTCCGGAGGCTGGAAAAGCTGCTCGTATAATGCGAGATTATCCCCCTTCGCGACTCGATGTTGCATCAGATTATTGCGGCTTGCACTCGTTTTGCGCTGGGAAATAAACTGCCAGGAGAAAATAATGTCCGCGGGGAAACAAAAACGAACGAATTGAAAAAGCTAATGCATCAAATAAAGTGCTCAGCTTCGCTTCGGGATGGATTATCTAGCTATACGATGTATGAAATATTGGACGAAGGTTTGCCGGTTTAATGCATTTGTTACTGGCGCAAAAAAGCGACGCGATATAAGATCGACATAGCGCGACGTGAACGCTGAATAGCCAGAATGCATTATCGTCCTTTACATCGTGCTAGCTATCTTTTACACGACCACGTTATTAGCATTTATCCACGTGGGGCTGAGCGATCATAGTTTTAAACTACGAAACTGGGTCAAAGGCGTTTGCAACGTTAGAGTTCATCGGGCAAGGACAAAATGCATAGATCTTTTTCGGATCATCAAGAAGCCAACCCAAACTTCGGCTTCTACAAGAAAACGCTTTTATAACTGCCGTAAAAAAAACTAGTTGCCTTGCAAACCCACAAGTAAGTGGTTCCCCGGTGTATCCTAGACTCGAGATAATTCATCATGGTCCGACAAAAACGGATGGCCACGAAGACGTTGTCACGAGAAACATCGTTGAACGGAGTTTATAGCGATATCGATATCGGATAGGCAGCCGGCCCTAAAGTTCCTTACGGATAGTCGTAGAAATGTTCATACGTCCACGCCATCTCCTTCTCGGAGGAGTCGAATAAAACCGATATTACGTAGAATGAAATTCCAATAACAGCGAAGTAATAGTTTCGTAATGCGACGCAAAGTAATATTCGTGCAATTCAATCGCTTTTACGTAACGAGAAAAAATTTATATGGTAGATCCTAAGGTACGCGCAAATACGAATATAAGAGAGTTCGCTAATCCCGAAAGTCCATGTCACGAATAATAAAATAATATTATCGATATCCTAGCGTGCGCACTTAGAACGAGTTAATATACGTACTAAACATAAATTAATAAGCTTCTCGATTATACATTAATAATTTCTTGGCCTACCTTCGTACAAAATACATTGTAAGCAAGCCTCTTTTTTTCCTCATCCTCTTAGCAAACGTCCAGCCCCCTGCTATCGCAATCCCATTCGATTTAATCATAATAGTTTCCCCGCTTTATCGAGCTAAAGCTCCGGCACTGATACGTGGACGAATACTTACTCAGCCGGCCGTACATCGCTTTAGCCAAATACCCTAAAACTTTGACCCGCCCGGTTTGAACTTCCGACTCTGTTAGTTTCAGCGGCATTTTCGGGATTTCGACGATACTCAGCGGTTAACTCTTCTCCCGGTTATCTCTCAGGCCGACCTGGGCCCATATTAGTAACGAATTACGCGAGTTCCCCGTCATTGCAGTTTTGGTTTCAGCCCCGCCACGGTCGAGCGGTTTCAACTAACGTAGGGAGCATAATAATTTTACCATAAACTATCCGGGCAATGCTAGCAGGGTCGAAAGTTCCTCCGACCGCCGATGTCCTCGCTAATGCCCCGGCTAATCACCGGTCTAGCCGGAATCGTGTTTTTAAACTTCTCAAACCGAGCCGATCCGAAAGCGCTTTTTCCACTTTGGACGAATTTGTCCACGCGACGAACCCAATTTGCGCTCCGCGACGAAACTGGCAAGCGACGATTTAATCGCGAATTCGCGTCGCACGTTATGAGGGAACGATCGTCGATGAATGTGAGTTTGGTATCTACAAGGTTATAAGTGTTTTGCGCTACGTTGAATATCTTTTGCTAAGACGTGGATGAACTTAGATCGTAAATGTAAAATGGCAGAGTTTGCTGAATTAATGGATACGCTCTTGGATAACGGATATGTATCATTGGTCTTGAAATATGTTATTTGTCTTCGTTTCCTCTACTAAATAAAAGGAATTTCTTGGTATACGTAGCGTGACATTTTTTCCCCTGATTTATTATTAAACGTCTTTGTCCTGCTTCTGACAGAGACTTGGCCAACAATTCTACCAGTTTGCATCGACCTATTTCGCTTTACGGTTTCCTCGTCGCTCGCTTAATGCAGAGGATAATTATTTCTCTACGCCGGGCGGGCTCTCGCGTTAAAACAGTTACTTAAAAGAGCGGCGCCGTGCCATAATTTTCCATCTTTTTAAAGGTTTTATATAAAAAATGAATGCCGAGGTAGATCAGCCCTGATTACTCGCAAAAAAGCTCTCAGGAACATTACCGTTTTTTCGTTAAAGCGAGATCGTAGCTTCGTTGGATTCTTCTTTAGTCCGGCTTCGTGCAAAGCCACGCCTTTCTTCCCCGCGAGCATTTTGCGCGACTCATTGTCCTCCCGAGGCTGTAAAATCAGCGCATCCGATAATTTTCAACCGCATTTCCCAAAATGTCGTCCTCGCGAAACGGATCAAAAGCGACTGATAAAGAGGAACTAAAACGGGAATCCTACGCGGAAAAATCCATTTTCGCTTGTTGGTCTCTGAAATGAAATCGAGGAAAGAGAAACTGGGTTCGAGGATTATAATAGCGCATCATTTAATATTGATTATTCATTCGCTCGGAAAGGAACGGTGAGGTCAAACTTGCATTAGCGCGGGGTACATATTAAAGCATTTTCCGTTTCCCACTTTCAGAAATAAAAAGTTGTGTATATTTCATATGTCGCGACACGATTGTATATACCTTAGCGCGCATGTATATTTGAATCTATAGCCCAGGAGCGAGAACGCTGATATTGACGCCACCGAGGAATCCTTTTTCTCCCCGGGATATTGAAAACTTGCGAATTCTCATTTTCCTGAATCGATTTCTCAGCCTCCTACGGTTTCCATGCCACGAGAAGTATTTCATTCAACGGATCGCACGTTGCAAAATTTAATATCGATATTAATACCGTAACTTCCATCGTTGAAAATTACTCGGCACTCGCGCATTCTTTTCTGTCCCCCTTAGGATCCCGCTGGTAATGCTCGAAGTGTTATTAAGCTGTCCACGTTTTTCTGTGTTTTAGGCGGAAATATGGAGCGTCTTCATCGCTATTCTGAGAAAAAGCGTACGAAATTTGCAAGCCTGTACGGATGTGAGCCTCATAGAACACGTGCTGCACCGGCTGTCGCGCGCGGAGACCGTCGTAGCAGGTAAATTTCATTTACAACGTCGCAAACATGGATATAATTGCCTGTTCTCGGCTAACGATTAATCACGCCTCGCTGAGGATTATGAAGATCGTTAAAGTATAGAAAGGAAAATCCACTTAATCGATACGTCGATTAACTGCGCACCTCTGTTTTTTTTTTTTATTAGACTTGCTGATCGACATGCTCGGAGTACTGGCGAGCTACAGTATAACGGTTAAGGAATTAAAACTTTTATTCGGTGCTATGAAGGCGGTTAAAGGAAAATGGGTAAGGATCAACAAAAACTCGATCATGTATAGTAAGCGTTGTTCGCGATTAAGATTGTATATATAAGAAAAAAAATCTCTTCAGTAGATATATTCGAAAGCATAATCGAACAATTATGAAAAGAAAAGATTAATAGAACAAAAAAAAATCTCTTCAGTAGATATATTCGAAAGCATAATGGAACAATTATGAAAAGAAAAGATTAATAGACAACTAAATAACAAGAAAAAATCTCTTTATTAGATATATTCGAAAGCATGCGAAGTGTAGATATCCATTGCAAAAGGGAGACTTCGATTCTCCAGCGAACATACAAGCGCATATTTCTCGTTATGGTCGTATAATCAAAATATGGTTCTTGCGTGAAATATAATTTTGCCCGGGGAACTTTCTATTAGCAAGTTCCATTTAGGGATTTAATTAAGGAATTTCCTTTCTACCCCGCAGCCACGACACTCGGCTAAACTTTTGAATGTACTTCGTCAAATGCCGCAACGAAACGGACCTGACGTATTTTTCAGTTTCCCTGGCAGAAAGGGGTCGGTAAGTCGATTTCTCCTCTTTTCGGTCCTTTTTTCAGAGCAGAGTCCTTTATCTTACGAGTTCGTGGAAAATGTCCTTCGATTTTAAAGTCTATCAAACTTTGGATAACAAAATTCAGTTTATTCCAGGAAGTTTTCGCGGATGCTCTATTCTCTTTTTCAAATTAAACGATATATTTATCGATAAGCGCACGAACCTTGTTCTAGCAACAAGCAGAATTGGAAATTGGTACGATAGTTGCAAAATTTCGTTACGAATTTTACAATTCTTGCAGTACCCATGATTAAAGCTGTCGATTTATTTACCTTCTACGGTTACGCGCTTCACGCAGAGTTGTTAATGGTTAATTAAATTTGCAGCAGTTTTTGAGAATGAAATAAGCGAATAATAAGAATTGTATCCTCGAGAGAATCCCCATTGCAATAGAGATTTAGATGTTTATCTCGATTTATATATATATACCCAAAAAACTTAGAGCTGCGAAGCTCCAACTTGTCATCCTGTATTTTCATAAATCCTTGACAACGAATTTAGTGACTTATAAAAGTTTTAGGACCTGTCAATTATGTTCCGATAACAATGTTTGATGATGCCCACGGGATGGCAGATTAACCCTTCTTTTGAGAAATTGAATTTGGGCAGAGAGAAGAAGAACTTGCGAAGTATCGATCTATTTTAACGCTATAAAAAAAGCTTTCCTTTTAAACCCTTCGAGACTTTCATACTTTGCTACTTAATAGTTTAGTAAAAAGTACGTTAACTGTAAAAATTAATTCGTATATTATAAAACTTTGCCTCGTATAATTTTGAAAGAAAAAAAAACCCATAGAAACTATATGATTGACGAGTACGAATAATTTAATCGAAGACACTTTTTACCTAAAAAGCGTACAGCTTTTTTCACAAACATCATTCGTTCTACCAGTTCTACCATTGAGTTGAAAACTTCTCAAATTATTCAAGGATAATTCAATGAAATTCCGGAACGCTTTTCGCCCCTTGAAACTGCTACCAAGAGTAGAACTAAGCAACAAGAATTAACACTCTTACAGGCAATAGTCTTACCTCCACTCGCGAAATGGCCGCACGAGAACGGATTCACGTTTACAACGTGGTTCCGCTTGGACCCCATCAACTCCGTTAATATCGAACGAGAAAAGCCGTACCTCTACTGGTGAGTGCTCTTATATCAAGTACTCTTGCGAGAACACCCTCTCCAGTTGGAGCAGTCGGTTACCTTAAAGAACCTTTTACATTACTGACCTTCGAAAAAAAATCCGTTGCGCGAATCCCAAGCTTCTATACCCGAGCACACATCCACACGTGCCGACGACCGATTCTGTTCGAACGCTGTACACTGCAGTTCCTTAATCGCGTTTCAGCTGAGTGGAAGCAGTTCGATCGCCAAACACTCGATAACCATTCTAGCTATGAATGACACGATAGGCTTTCGGATACCCACGGGATGATTTTGGCAACTGGGTCGTACTCCGTAGAATGGTGGAAAAAAAGATAGCGAAAAATATTGCCTGGTTTATCTACTTTTACTATGCACGGAATAATGGAAAAATATTGTTAGCTCGAAAGAAAAAAAGTATCGCGCTATTTAGGATAAACTCGCAGGTATTCTCGTTTATATACGTGGGGAGGGGATCGAATGATACGAATCGGTGATAAACTATTTTCCGTAAGATTCCCCTTAATCCTCCTTTGATGTGTGGGATCCTTAAATTTTTCAAAGCCTTTAATTCTACTGGAGAAACAAATATTTGACCAAGTTGCCATAATTATCCCGAGTAGAAAACTCAGAAGGATATCTGAGAGATCGGTGAATAATGAAAATGGAATAACCAATAGGAGTAATTGAACGCGAATACACGTTGGGATCGATACAAGCCCGTACAACCAGCGGCTATTTAATATAATAAATAGCTCTAAGCTATCGGAGTAAAATCGAATGACTTTGTTACGCGAAAGCAGATCGCCGAATTTTGTCAGCGTATATGCAAAAGGCATATTGGGATTGCATCAAAAATTTACAGCGTCAGGCAGAAGGAGTTTTGTTTATTCTCGACGGAAAGTTAAGGGGGTCATTTTCTACTTTTAGCTTCAAGACCAGCAAAGGGGTGGGCTATTCCGCTCACTTCGTAGGAAACTGCTTGGTCCTCACCTCAATGAAAGTAAAGGGCAAGGGCTTCCAGCATTGTGTCAAATATGAATTTCAACCACGAAAGGTAATAGTCGGATTCCCATCTTAATTAAACGATTGAATAATACACCACTGCAAACAGTAATTTTCTTCTTCGAGTATAAAAAAAGCAATGAAACCTTTTCAAAATATAATTTAATAGAACGTCTTTTCTTCCTTCAGTGGTATATGATCGCGGTGGTGTACATATATAACAGATGGACAAAGAGTGAAATCAAATGCCTGGTCAACGGTCAACTGGCCTCGAGTACGGAAATGGCATGGTTCGTTTCAACAAACGATGTGAGTAGCTCGTATACGCTCTAAAAAAGAAAATAATGAGTAATCGCTCGGATCGGTCCTTTGATGTTCGAACTTCAGGAGGGAATCCATTCCCTCCTCGAACGTTCGAATTCCCTCGACAATTCCGCCTTTTGTCAGCATGTTAGCCCGGCAGGAAGTAAATATGCATATATTTGAAACTCCCCAACAGCCATTCGATAAGTGTTACATCGGAGCCACTCCAGAATTGGACGAGGAGCGTGTGTTCTGTGGTCAAATGAGTGCAATCTATCTATTCAGCGAAGCTCTTACGACGCATCAGATATGCGCTATGCACAGACTGGGGCCAGGATATAAGGTATTGCTAACAATCGGATCACGCGTTGAGCACCCTTTTTTTTTTTTAGAGTAATTCATCCTTTTTCTCTTCACCATCCAGAGTCAGTTTCGTTTTGACAACGAGTGTTACCTGAATCTGCCTGACAATCACAAAAGGGTGAGTGATGAGCTGGAGCTTACGAGCATGGTGGACCAAAGTATGCAAACTGTAAGCATTTTTATTTTCTTTTCCGATTTACATTTGATTTGCACTCCTTTAATCACTCTGTTACTGCGTTCGAGTTCATCAGAGGTAATTACCCGATTACGACCAACACTATGAATATATTTTCGCAAAACATGAGTCCCATTGGATTATACTGCGATCGATAAGTTTGTATCCCTTGATAGAGTGACCGCTTTGTTTTACATTTTGCCCAAGCGTGGAGTGTTTTTATTGTATGATTTCGTTGGACGATGAGTTTAGTTCTGTATGCTTCGTATTTTACGTAATATTATTAATCCGTTAATATTTGTGCGCTGCGTATCGAGTAAAATGCTTGTATGAATAGTACACCCCACTCTTTCCACGATTTATTTATAATACTTGTAGATGATTGTGCTATTGAAGATGCCTGATCTTTTTTGTTATATCTCTATAAAGATTTTATACCTGGTTTACCTTAGTGTGGAATGAGTTTGTACAGTAATCAACGGTTAGAACCATGACTAACAGATAAGCTAATGGTTAATATTTAAATAGTAATTTTTACAAAATCTCTAACATTACGTGTTTGTGTGACATGGTTATATAAAGTATAATTTACGTTGTGTGACATCAGAATTTATGGTAAAAGAATAATTTGTACCTTATCTGTCTGAACATGCGTATTTTGAAGTAACATTTGTAACTATTGTATTGCGAAAAATTTTCGAAACTTCACATTACATTCCAGTAGAGATAATACTTTCTTATATATGAAATATCGATCTCAATATAAAGTGTAACTCTCGTACGAATTTAAAAACAACAGCTTTTTATATGAGAGAAAAGAAGAAGTACACGGAGATCCTTTCCTTCGATCATCGTGAATTTTCGAAAATATGCGAATTCAATTGAGCATAGCCAGAAACCATCTACTAAATGCTTATGATTTCCCAGGTGCTTTACGATGGCAAGTTGTCGAATGCAATTGTGTTCATGTACAACCCGGTAGCGACGGATTCTCAACTTTGCCTACAAAGCGCACCCAAAGGCAACGTCTCCTATTTTGTACATACACCACACGCCCTTATGTTACAGGTACATCACTCTCAATACCTTGATATCCAACGAGCTAAACAGCTCAACGCTTTCCGGCCCAAAATAATTATTCTTTAGTGAGAAAATTAAATTTTGAAGAAAAAACAATTGAAAGATACTCGATTAGTTGAAGCAGATTGCAGGGATGATGCGCAATGGCATCGTTGGGTTGGAAAGGGTTAAGGAGAGGAGCAAAATCCTGACAACATTATTTCTTTTTTCAGGATGTCAAGGCCGTCATTACACATTCCATTCACAGCACGTTAAACTCGATCGGTGGTATTCAAGTTCTCTTCCCGTTGTTCTCACAGTTAGACATGCCTTACGACTGCATAGCACCTAACGACGTTAAACGAGATCCTACATTATGGTAAATAATCATTCAGCCTTGAATGGCATTCTCGTACATCATGGTCGTGGCCAGGAATGAGCGTCGGTAATTTCAGTTCGAAACTGTTGGGGTTTATCTGCGACTTGGTGGAAAGTTCGCAAACGGTCCAGCAGCACATGGTACAAAACCGAGGATTCTTGGTGATCAGTTTCATGTTACAAAGGGCGAGCAGAGACCACCTCACCACGGAAGTTCTCGCGTCCTTTTTGGAACTCACGAAACACTTGGTAACCTGCCTCAGCGCTAACAGTGACTTACTGCTTAAACAGGTATACATTAACAGGCCAGTTCGATTTTTATACAACCTAGAAATAGACTTATACGGCTCTCGATGTACAGCCACCCTAATTACTGAACGTAGAAAGTAAATCTATTTGCTCTTAGAAGGTTTGGATGGTATTGAAATGAGTATAGTACTTCAAGTGGATCTGTTATAATAGTACTCTTAGAGGAGCATTAGGATTACAAGATATTAACTTGTTTAAAACCCCAAACCAGAGTGTTCGTTCAAAACGTACAGTTTGCACGAAAGATTAGCATACAACAGGCTGTTTATATATGAATATTTTAGTATTGATATAGGATTATGTTAAGATAACTTTATCAAGAAAGCTTATCCAGTTATTGCCTCTGAGGAAACTCTTTGCTTATCGATATTAATTACAAGAGTATGTAGTCAACTGTGCTCAATTATATCGTAGGATGAGTTATCTTAGCTGAACTGGAATACATATATTTATAAAATATAGAGAGCACATTAAATTCCATTAATGATCATGAGTAAGAATTACACTAGGTTACTAGGGTTTGTACGTTGAACAATAATTCTTAGTTTACTCGATAGTTTTAGACGATTTTCATCTTTCCCCATTGCTCGATGTCCCCACGTGATAATGCACTCTTATCACAGCCTCGACAAACCCATTTAAGTTTTAGTTTCCCCCTTAATTATGTCTTATAACATACAACGGCATGGATCATAATAAACTTTGAAAGGCAGCATATCTTTCTCATGCAGCGTTTTACAAACCGAAGTACTTCCGTTTCTGCTGTGCATTTTAGCAAAGCTATGCTGCAATGGCTTCTCGAATGTAGTTCTAGTAGATGCACCATATTAGACTGATTCTCTATTCTCAACGAAGTGTACCTATTTTATTTGCATATTATTCGTTGAACGTACCAATCGTTCGAGCATGAACACATTTCTTCGTACTTTATTGTGTTCTACAAACTTTGGTCGCATGCAATCTACCGACTTTTAGGCTTCCTGGTTTCATAATATGCCTATGCAAAATATTATTTTCCACACTATATCGCTATAAATTTACGATGTTTATTTTGCGGCGCTAAAAACTTCTACCTCTGCTGCAACGAACAGTCATTCAGTTTCCGTGTCTAATTGTTATTAAACTACGCCACGACACTGCCGTTTACATTGAGCCGTACGGTATACTGCTTCATTATTTTTCCGAGAAGCTCTGTATGTGATTATTTTCTCATCACTCGCACAATCCACAAAAATTTCTCGAGCACTATTTCTCTAGAATGCTCAAGCGGCATCGCTATTCCCTTTCGTATTCTATATCAAGCGTGAATTTAATCGTCGCCTAATGGGCACATTCCTTACAGTCTTGCAATGTAAAAATCTCTACGTATATCTTGGCCACTCCTCCAATGTATTTCGATATTTATTCCTGGAGTGTAAAACCCATATATTAAAAAATTCTCTGCATGAATGTACGATATACAATGTCGATATTCTATATTCACCGATCTTTTTGTATAATATATATAGTGTTACAAAATATAACGGTGAATCTACTATCATCCATTTTAAATAACTCTCCTAAGCATTATTTTTTGTGACGTGAATTTATGTATATTTATTTTAATCGTTTGAACAGATGAATTTTCGTTCTGAACAATTCTTTTGTATATTTTTTTGAAAGATGAATAATATTTAAAGCCAGCGCTAATAGGGTTAAAACCGTTTACAATCAAAACCCTAGAAACCACGCAATGCAATGGCATACGTTCATTAGAATGAAACACTTTTGATTGCGGCATAAATTTGATAAACAATCTCCGTCGGAAACACGAGGAAAGGCAATTTATAATACACATAAAAGTCGGCTAGATTGGTGTGTCCGAAGAACAGGCAGATCCATGGTGATGTAGTTGTTTTACTTTTCATTCCTAACATGGCAGCTATTGGATCACGTCCTTTTTAATCCCGCTCTATGGATATATACACCAGCACCAGTTCAGACTCGCCTTTATTCGTACTTGGCGACAGAGTTCCTCAGCGATACACAAATATATTCTAACGTAAGACGAGTATCCACGGTCTTGCAAACGGTTCACACCTTAAAGTACTACTACTGGGTCGCAAATCCCCGGGCAAAAAGTGGAATAACACCAAAAGGACTTGGTAAGCGTAAGCCACGAGCATAGCATTTAAGTCAACTTACCCATATCCTAATACTCATGGCGATTACAGATGGACCACGACCACAGCAAAAGGACATTCTGACAATACGATCGTACATCTTGTTATTTTTGAAGCAACTGATCATGATTGGTAATGGAGTGAAGGACGACGAATTACAGAGCATCCTTAATTATCTGACCACCATGCACGAGGTAATTATGAGAAACATCTGAGTAATGGAATATTTTCATCGTATGCTTTCATCCTATCGTAACTTTCAGGATGAGAATTTGCACGACGTACTGCAAATGCTGATATCCCTGATGTCCGAACATCCTTCATCGATGGTCCCAGCATTCGATGCGAAGCAAGGTGTAAGAACGATATTCAAACTGTTGGCGGCAGAGAACCAGCTGATACGCCTGCAAGCATTGAAGCTCCTGGGATTCTTCTTGAGCCGCAGTACACACAAGTAAGTTCAAAGATCGATAACCAGGATCATTCGTTAATCGCCGTTTGACGTAACGAAGTTTGGATTACAGACGGAAGTACGACGTGATGAGCCCACACAATCTGTACACCTTGCTGGCGGAGAGATTACTGCTAAACGAAGAAACCCTATCATTACCAACATACAACGTTTTATACGAGGTATTAAACATTCAGTTTTTACATATAAAAGTAACTCTGTTTCCCATGATTAAATGTAATTTGTTGAATTTAGATTATGACAGAGCACATCAGCCAACAGATCCTCTACGCTAGGCACCCTGAACCAGAATCGCATTATCGTTTGGAAAATCCAAGTAAGCGAAATTCATTCATAGATATTCCTTAGTCATCGGTACATTTCATCCCCATAACAGAGACAATGATCGTTTTATTTCAGTGATCCTCAAAGTAGTCGCAACCCTGATTCGACAATCAAAGCAAACCGAGCAGCTGTTGGAAGTGAAAAAACTATTTCTTTCCGACATGACTCTACTCTGCAACAATAACCGCGAGAATCGCCGGACAGTCCTGCAAATGTCCGTCTGGCAGGAATGGCTCATAGCCATGGCTTACATTCACCCTAAGAATACGGAAGAACAGAAGATCTCTGACATGGTTTACTCCCTGTTTCGCATGCTCTTACATCATGCCATTAAGCACGAATATGGTGGATGGCGTGTATGGGTGGACACTTTGGCTATCGTGCATTCCAAGGTAAATGGAAAATCTCTTAAATCCTTTCTGTGCCTAGGGAAATTTCACAGTGGTGGTGTAAAATACTGGAGTAATTTAAAGCTGTTTGTAGAAAATAAAATTGCACGTGACGTAAAAACTTCTGAAGCAATTTTTGTGGTCAGAATTGTTGACTGATCTGTTGTCCTTGAAACTGTACATACCTTGTAAAAATTATGGTTTCATATATGCTTATTTATAATTGTTCACTAGTGCTAAGAGGATTGATAAATTGTGCACCTGCGAATTTTACACATTCAGGTATCCTATGAAGAATTCAAGCTGCAATTCGCTCAAATGTACGAGCACTATGAGCGACAAAGATCAGACAACATAACGGACCCCGAGTTAAGGCAGCAAAGGCCGATTAGCACGATTTCCGGTTGGGATCAACAACATTCCGGAAACAACGGCTACAATCGACCATCGCCCTGGGCCAATCAACAAAATCATGAGGTACAGCACGTCGAAAGGAATTACAAGGTGAATAACGCCTACTAGGAATACTCGTGTAGTATACCAGCAACTTCAGTTCCGTTCTTATGTATAAAACTGTGGATCGTTTGTTGGGGTAAATATCAATTAATGTCAAGAACAAAACAGTACAGGCAACGAGAGAAAGAACTAGTGAATCTATTTATTTACTTTCCCTTCTTTTAGCACTTTTCTTTTCATAAGTACATGTAGTGTGAAATTAGGCGCACATGCCCAAAATGATCAAAGGTTAGATTTATAAACTGACATATTGAACTATTGTATAGAATGTAAAATCAAAGTACTCGAGGAAATAAGCACTTATGATGTTCAATGAAACCATACCAATTTAATATTTCATTACGAGCAAGTGTGAAAGAAACGTTTCTTCTTTTTTAAATTCATTTTTGGCACCGATTACTAAGGTTATTCGGAATAGGACATTTACTTGTTTAAGGTGGGTTGTGAACCACTATAGCTACAGTATACATATCACTTAGAAAAACTGTCAGTGAGGGGTGAGGGGGTTGGAACTCGGGTGTCTTGCGTGGGAGTTTGAACTTCTATCCATTATACCACTGTAGCTCTTAGATACAATGTTCCAATATCATATAGGAGTTTGATGCATCCGAGGGCAACGATCGACTGGAGGAATCCTGCAGCTGCGACCTGAATTCCATAGACAATACTGAGAGCGATGGAAGTCCAGCGATCGTCAAGTCGCACAGCGAGACCCTGGACACACCCCAGTCGAGCGAGGTTATCTCCTTGGATTCCAGACTAAGCGACAAACCCGAAACACCGACCACGGCTCGTGAAATGCACACGGACACACCGACGATCCTAGAGGAGGGCAATAGCGAGGCGATCTCCTTGCCGACCACTCAGGAGACTAGCGAGGTGATATCGATCGAGAGCTCCAGTGACTTTTACAGCGAGGTGCACAAAATCGAGAGCTCCAGTCCCGACTCGTTGGTGGTGCAGGATGTCCTGAAAAAGGAGGAGGAGATACAGGGGGAAAATACACGCGACACCGTGTCAGTGTCCTGTACATCGGAGAAGCTACAGGAAGATACAACGAAGGAGGAAGACAAGACACTCGAGGATACCATTGACACCAAGGAAGACGTTGGAACTGCAGCCCAGAGTGCAAAAGTAGATGCACCAGTGTTGGAGGAGAAGGAGGAGACGATAGTCCCGAAGGAGGAGGAAAAAATTGAGGGAGAAAATCCTGAGGCCGAGAAGGCAAAGACCGAGGAGATTGTGACAATTGCCACAGTGGATCGAGATTCGGAGAAAAACGACGCAGTTGAAGAGACATTGACTGATACTGCGTTGGTAACTGAACAGACGGATGCTGAGGAGTCAGTACCGAGTATTTCACCGGCAGAAACAACAGAGGCACTGACCATCAAGGACATCGAGAAGCTACAGTTGGAGAACGATCGAGAAGTGGTCGATAGCGACACTTCTGAAGCATACCTGACGCCGACTGAAAATCAAGAGACTTCGACGGAACAGAAAAACAGATCGATGGAGGAGGATAAGACGATCGAGGATGCGGTGCAGAGCGTCGAAAGTACAGAGGAGACCAGCAGCGTTAATGTTGAGACCAGGGAGAACGATACCGAGGAAAATGTAAAAAATCCTAATTGCTCAACTAGCGTAGTAGAAAGTACCGAGACTTGCGCGGAAAGGATAGAGGTAGAGGATGAAAAAGTGGAATCAGTAGTAAATAGTGAGTTAAGTAGTGACAAATGCGCCGTGGACTCTTTAACCGAGGACAAAAGTGCTGTTATTAATAATAACGATGAGAAGATAGATGAGAAACACTCAAGGGAGCCGTCCACTATTTCTACTAGCGTAAGTGATAATAAGTCAGACATTCCAGTGAGAACTGACGAAGTAGAACTAACAGATAGTGTTTGTAGTAATAGTGATATTCAAAGTTCTGTAGATAACGTGACGCAAGTGCCAAATCCTAAGCAGCAAATTCCAACAATATCTACGGTCTGTGATGCAACTAAAAATTTACCCGACGGTGTGCCTCAAATCGTTAGTTCTAATCTGGTTGCAAGGGACAATCCGTTATTGAATGACTTAACTCCAGATCACGTAGATACTCATCGCAGATCCAGTCTACCAGTTGTATCCTCGGAAGCGATTGCAGATGATAACAGCAACGAACCTCCTTCTTTGCCCGTACCCTTGCGGAAAACTTCGTCACCCCAAAAACGACCAAGGAGTGCCTCAACATCCACGCAAGTGGACCCCAATCATTTCGGTGAGAAAGCCTCCTTTTTCAAACCTTTTACACTATAATTGCACAGACAAAAAAATAGCTTAACAATATTCATAGTTAGTGTCCGATTCACCTTTTTGCACTACAATAATAATTATCTCGACCAACTATCTAAATTAATTTTTTAGAAAGTAACGTGTAGTCCCAATTTATATAAACCTGGATACTTAAAGATACATAAAATCTGCTAACGTCATGCCTTTACCTATGATCGATCAATTTTCTCATATGACCAGAGAAATATCCCAATACACGTGTATTTACATAATGTTGTGTTACTATAGAATCAAAGAGATCCAAGCAAGGAAATCCTTCTACAAGACCAATGTTCAGTCCCGGCCCAACGCGCCCTCCCTTCAGAATACCGGAATTTAAGTGGTCCTACATACATCAGAGATTGCTCTCGGATGTTCTCTTCTCCTTAGAAACAGACATCCAAGTCTGGAGAAGGTAAAAAAAAACAAATTATCTGTTTGTAAGAGGGGGATCTATAAGCGATCAACTTTACGTTGCAGTCACTCAACCAAGTCGGTATTGGATTTTGTAAACAGCAGTGAAAATGCAATTTTCGTCGTGAATACCGTTCATCTAATTTCCCAATTGGCCGACAATCTTATAATAGCCTGCGGTGGTTTGTTACCATTACTAGCATCTGCGACATCCCCAAATGTACGTATGGCATCCTTCAGTTTGACCCCTCTACTCTCTTATATAGAAACGCATATCCAGGAGACGGTTACTTTTGAGGAATTATTTTTTTAATACATGCTTGGATATTCATAGAGCGAAATGGATGTAATTGAACCAACTCAGGGGATGCCGATTGAAGTAGCAGTTTCTTTTCTACAAAGACTAGTCAACATGGCTGATGTACTTATCTTCGCAAGTTCTTTAAATTTTGGTGAACTGGAGGCCGAGAAGAATATGTCTAGTGGCGGTATTCTAAGGCAGTGTTTACGACTGGTTTGTATTATCGCTCATGCAGTAGTACTTTTCATTTTCACTACAATCATACAACAATTTTCGCATACTATGCGATATTTTCATACACCTCTTCTTTGCTATAACAAAGATTTTACAAAGAATAAAGACAATAGTTAGTCAGTTTTTGAAGTAAAAAATCTCGTATGAATAATTCTCAAATATCTCATATGGTTTTATCAAAATGAAAACTATCGGGATATATATATATATATAAATACGATTACTGTTAATATCAGTGTAGTGTTATTGTTTAGTTAGCTTCACTAAAAGTTCCTTCGTACTCTCTCATTATGACTATTCATATTCACGAAATGGCACACAAAACTGCCAGCTTGCAATATGTTCGTTAATCTTAATACTACACCATAATCGACATTTCGTCGATGTTACGAGTAAAGATACCATACATATAGCCTTATAAGATCCTAATCTAATATCACGAAGTTATAATTTATGTAGTTCCCAAATTACCTCGGACAATGTGTAGCAGTGAGGGCACTCAGTGGTAAACACTTTAATCAACAGATATTCGTACACCTCGACACGTTTTGTAGCCGAGTAATAAATAACCATAAATAGAGATAGACCTTATAAGAGTAATGTGTTAAATAGTTGTAACATTTTCAGCTTCAGTGTATGTATGAAATAGCATTTTAATACGTATGTTTACACCACACTTTTTGTTATATTCATCTGATGAACTGCTTCTATAGGTCTGTACATGTGCCGTTAGAAACTGCTTAGAGTGTAAAGAACGTGGCAGATCGTACAGCATGTTAGGTCGGCCGATTGGTTCTAGTAATAAATCACAGCACATACAGTCTCTCATACGTGGAGTTCAAACATCACCTAAGGTATGTTCCATCTGATCGAACTTAGATTATCCATATGTCTAACTGCAATTCTCTCGATATTGAAAATCGGCACAGTGTGTTTATATCCAAAGTCAACCCCGCATTTGATATACGATAGTATTTCCATCTAGACCGCCGATGTCAGTGCTATCATTCTAACAACTGTAAATGCCTGTACTACAAATGTATTTCCATTTATAGAATATAGTGGATAATCTGGCGCATCAATTGAGCCCCGTGAAGGATCCGGAAAAATTGCTTCAGGATATGGATGTAAATCGCTTGAGAGCTGTAATATACAGAGATGTTGTGAGTATATTCATTCGTATCAGAAATTTTCTATACGAGGAACACCACCCAACGCAATTTTTAATTTGCTTTTAGGAAGAAACCAAGCAGGCCCAGTTTCTGTCCCTGGCTATAGTTTACTTCATCTCTGTACTAATGGTATCAAAATATCGCGATATACTGGAACCGCCGATCTCACAACGACCACCGAGCCCGGTTCAAACGATACAGACTAATGGAGCTGGTCTTCGACCAGGAAGTCCCTCAGGTAAGTCCATATAAGGGATACATAAAAAATGCGTTATCGATATTTCGCTAAGAAAGGAAACAGATATAAATTCAAATATTTATTTTCTAACTAAAGATAGTACTAGGGTTTACGTACATACATAAAATGTACCGATGGGAGGTATGAGTGTCATATATATGTAGAATATAAAAATATCGCTCGTATTATTGAAAATATGATATAACTTCATCAAATTATGCCAATTGTCGTAAAATAGCGGCTGAGTAACTTATTAAAGTTGACGAACTGCTAATAGATTAGTTTACTAATGTAACAATATGGTGCACCGGTGTAAAGGTAATGTACCCTTAAAAATTTGAACAAAGCATAAACTTACCGTTCTTTATATTACATAGATATTACTCCTAATTAAACTCTAATTATACTCTAAACATATTGCATTAGCTGTATTATGTGTAATTAACAAAAATGTTTAATAACGTAAAATAACGACGTAAAAATGTCCCTGACTGTTATGAGAGGTTGAAATAATTATAAAACCAAGATATAACGAACACTGTTACACAAATACTTTTGCATTCTAGATTACTTTTTCTCAGTACCGCTCAAACGTCGATTAATTTAAAATCACTCTGTCTTCAAATTCTACATATCATCTTATCCATTCCCTGAAAATATATTTTCAAAATAATCAAAATAATTTACTTTACAATTTGCATGTCCCACTACGACCTTATAAATGTGCCAAATCCTCTAACCAAAATTTCTATTATCGGAGTATACTAGTCAATTAGGAATGACTGACATTAACAAAATACAATATTGTTAATTCAAAACTCTTACGTGTCAGATATGTGTTCTTCCAAATAATACTATGTACGTTTAAAATGTAAAAGCTTCATATGTTAACGTTAATAACTTTGACAATACATAATGTCACGGCATGACTGCAGCTATATAAGCATGATTTTACAGTGTTTATACATATGTACAAAATATGATAAAAAAAAAAAACAAACATAAGAAGTTCATATTCATTTCATTTAAGGAATATAAAAATGTCTGGGTGTATAATATTACTGGAATTTTGTGTAAAATATGTCTGTGGCATATTGATTATGTCAATATAATATAAGGATAAGCCATACAATTAAAGCTCTTATATATATAGCGCAAATATATGTACAGATATGCAATTAAAGCTAAACACTGTGCACCAAATCAAGTAGCTGCAACCAAGACAATGGCACAAGACACCAGGTAGAAAGCATGCGTAACTGCACCGTATGAAATGAATATCTTATATGTATCTGACAGTGAGAGTTTTGATGTTTGTCGAATGCATTTGCACTTTCTTTTCCGTTTTAGATATATATTTTCATAAGTATGTTACCGTAACATTGTCTCTCCGGTCACAGTGCCCTTTGAAATAAGAAAATACCCAATGAAGGATAACTGTTTTATTATGTTAATTATTCTTGAACCAGAAATTCACCCAAAACTCAATTTACTGCATATCAACAAATCTTCAACAACGCTTTTCTATTCTACACTATTACTTAATTCGAGGATAATTGCACCGCTTTACACTTTGTGTAAGGTATTAAATACTTGCGCGTCACCATTATACCGTAATCTCGAATGCAATACAAGTACTGCCTACATTACAATGTGGAATATGTGTTAAATTCAGTTTATTCGTACATCAATAAAATTCATACTGGTCGTTGCATAGTTAACTAACAAGGAAATTCCACAAGTTTACATTTGTACTTATTCATCGTCGTACAATTATTAATAAGGACAAGAACATTCTCGATCTTTCAACAAATGAAAAGTCTAACATGACGAAGCACAAATATTTGCAACGATGCAAAACCGTAAATACAAATCGGTGGAAAATTGATGCTGTGAAAAAGTTTGTTAAAATCTTTCCTGTCCGAAATTCTCCGAATTTCTCGTATTTTCAATTTGCCACAAGCACAATGTACAAATCTGTCGTGATTTCGTTGATATTTCACTGTGTACTCTTGATGACAAACTGCGCGAATTGTATGCAGGACTCTGGTTCAAAAACTTTAGAATTTTGAGGCAATTATACCGAAGTGTGCGATCTACATTGATGATAATAAAAAGAAGTACAATGATCTACGAAGGACCACGTCGTACTGCTGAACACCACATGAATATTCGAGGATGGTTTCCTTAACAGCGCATTGATAGATGAAATAGATTTTAAATAACATTACAACTCACGTATACATGTAATCCTTAAAGCCTGTTTTGCTTGCAATTCTTTATGCAACTTTATGAAAATCTCGAAATATCTTCCCACAAGAGGACAGTTTCAGAATATTTTTGATATAACACTGTACAGAAATTTCGTAAAGCATTCTTTCAATATTGTTTCAACATAATGGGATTCTATAGCTATACATACCCTGCATATTTTTTTAAGTATCTACGATTTGAAACGATGTTTTTTGAAAAACTCTTTGTATCCCTTCTGTACTAGTTCTTGACATTTTGTATTTTGTTCACAGTAACATACATCCTATCCGAGACCATGCAATACTGCTATTTATTATATTATTCATATCCTTCGAATCTTAGAAATGCGTTGTACAGCATATATAACAGAATTAAATGCGTTCTTTACAGTGTCGGTTACAATCCTTCAATTATGAATAATTCTTAACGATACACATGATTTCTAATTCATTCACGAAACCAACTAAGTCACCTGATCACATCTACTTATTTTAATTAAGCGTTACAATAGAAGAGTTATTATACGGTATCATCATAACATCGAAATAGTAACAGTTAGACGAAGTATATTATGACAGATCAGAGAGGAAATAATCAATGTCAGGACGTAGAGGAATCAGGTCATAGCGGCAAAACGTCGTCCAAGATTCGTGGTAACTTGGTAAATGTGGTTCCTCAGCAGATGGGAATGGTGGTGGAGGAGGGCGGCCCCTGTTTCCACAGTGGTCTCACCACGTGTATCCACAGTTTCTCCCGGGATCTCACCCTAACGCCAATGCGAATGCGAATGCCAATGCCAACCACCACATCAACCAGCACCACCACCAGCACCCGCTACCGGCTGCCAGGCACTCTAATCGCCAGCCCCCCTCCAACTATTACCTCCCAAATCACCACAATAATCATTACAATCATCATCCGAATAATCATAATTACCATCGTCATCACCACTACCACCACCACAATAACAACAACCACCATCATACGCTTCAAAAGCATATCGATCAGCCCCGAAATCTCTGTCATAGAAACTCCGGTGTCGGTCTGCAAGGTAACTCGATTGCTCGAACGTTCTTCCACGGAATGCTAAAGTTCGTTTTTGCCTGCTCTGTTGTATCGTTTCTTGCCAGACACCCTGAATTAACTCCCGAACCTTTGGTTAGTCTCAGCGCCATCGAGAGAAAGTCGAGATTTGATCTGCATGTTCGTTCTTCGACTTCGGATCTTGGATCCCTTGAGAATGTTTTTATTTCGTTTTCACTTTGGTTTCCTTCTTGCCCCCTGTATTGTCTCTTTTTCTTGATTTCCGCGAATTTGTTAACGGCTATTTTGAGGAATGCCACATCTTTTGCTGGATGGACGATCGAAGTACGGATGCTCTGGTTCGAATTTTGTCCGTTCCCTCGTTGCATTGCGATTCACTTCGCAAAGCTCGATATACGATTAGTTTTCTTAGGTTGAAAAGATCGTTGCCCACAGCTCTGTGAATACGAATAGAAAATTTTGGATTGTTGTACGGATCTGTAATAGCGGAGTAGTGAAAGTTAAGCGCGTTTTCTGTCACCGAGGCATGCTTCGACGTTTTCGAAATCAATTTTTTTTATGTCCACGTTATGCATGTACTTCTATTAAGAGCACACTTAGTCAACAGTTTTTTGTGGCATGTTTGTTTAACATCTGGAGTTATTGACGCACTCACGCATGCTTTACAAAGGCATTGAGAGAGTATTATAATCCATACGCAAACAAGTTTTGCAACAACTTGTTTTGTATTTGCACCTGTTTGTCTTCTTGTGTGCACAATTATCGATTTTTGCATCGTAAGCCATATATTAATCGTTAAGGAGTTTAACCTGAACAAAGTAAAGTTTAATGAATGTCAATGATACGTTCGGATGTGTGCCAGACTTTTCCTTGAATTTTGTATGGTTCCTAATCGTCTAATTTAGAATGTTATATCTTAATGATAATATTTCGATCATTTTGGAGAAAACTTTTTAAATATTGTGTATATTATCTGCAGTACGAACCATTCGATACACCTTCCCAGAACTTACAGGGAGTATTTCGAAAACCAGATGTAAGTCGATTGCGAGGTCAAAGAAACTTATTTATCAAATCACTCGGTTGCGTTTTTTAACCTGAAATGTGTATCATGATTCAGATAGATATTACGATTATGAATAATGTAATTATAAATGTTACGTGTGTGAATACTAATGTACATAAATGACAATTTTTATTTCAATATTCCCATATTAGACATTATAATGACGCACTGAAAAATTTCACATACTGAATTAAAATCACAATTGAAATAATTGAAAAATTTGATATATCGATCCTACAATAGAAATCACTTTTTATGCGTTTCCAAAAATGACCAAGGACCATAAAAAATGATTGTAATGAAAAAACACAAAGTGTCTACTTTATATTCACGTCACATTGTTCACCACAGTTTATGTACAGATTTAAATCTTGAGTACCCAGCCACACACGAAAGAGCTTGGTAACATAAAATGCTTCTATTGCACATGAATTATATTTAGCGTCCTCTTGTTCCTTTCAAGCCTGCACTCAATGCATACTCTTTTTTTTATGCGTTAATGCGATCGACGTAAATGCTAAATCCCGCGAGAAATTACATGTTTTATAATGCGACATCAATCGAACACGATAATCCACGTGTACAATTAAATACGCAACTTTAAGCAATATATATTACGTTGCATCCGCGGTTTTATAATTAACATTGCACAAAGGTATACAGATGTGTGAGAAGTATGAGATCCCTGCATCCTCAGCTACGTCGATCGCATGGCTGTTCATGTCAACGTGCTTTGCAAGCAGAAGTTACAAAAAGGTAACCGTTATCATCATACTCCTCAAATATGTTTATAGGAAGTGGCGGTATTATGAGCCAGTCCGGTTCTCAGGACGACGGCGAATACGAAGTCATAATCGTGGATGAAAACAATTCGTCGATCTTAGCAGATCACGATGTTACCTCGTCGGGGCCACCATCGACGAAGGTAAGTGAGATTCACGAACATTCCCCGGTGTAGATCCGTACGAAATGCAAGTTTTTACCGCGCTTCGTTCGAAGCGCAACGAACGATCGTTCTGCCCCAATCGAAAGAAGTGTACATTGGGAATAATAGATCCGAAATTCTCAGGTAAAAATCTTGTAACTTCCGCAGCACTGTCGTGTATGGGATTACATTGACTGGTAAAAGTTTGATTTGCAGTTTTGGGGTGATACAAAAGAACGATGCCCAATAAAGTTATGATGATTTTACTTGAGACCGCATGCCTTTCGACTTGCGAAGGATTTAGTCACAGTAACGCGATGTTCGACTACACCGCTTATATTTGTACGTAGCGATTACGAGTCCATAGACCTCCTCCAATTTCTGATTGCAACGAGTCCGACAATTCTTTTTACGATGTCGTCTCGAATATCTCTTCCACTTGTTGCATATCCTCTGTACAATGCTCCATAGCGATGAGATTTTTGCACTTTACGAGGCACGATTTAAGGATTATGCGCCTAAAAGAAGTCGACGTTCGTACCACCCCACAATGCTTCGCGCCCGTTTATCAAGATTCTTTCTGCAGTTTCAGAAAATTTATATGTGTATTAAGTCGAACGTATTGATTATGAGAAGTGGTTACGAGATGCATGCAGTCCGATCGCTGTAAAAATCGACTCGAGCACCATCGATAAACATCGTAGGACGAAAACAATTTTAAGACATTGAGGCAAATTAGTATTTATTCACATTAGTGCCCTTTCCCTTGATTTATCTTAAGTAATTAAGAATCCTACGGACGCTTTACAGGCGTCTTAGAGTAATTTTAAACGTTTTCGCATTTGAGAGATACGACACTTTACTGTAGACATATATATATATGTACACACATATATATATGTTCTTGCTATGTTAAGCATGTATCGTTTTTTTTACTGATTGGTGTCTTGCATTCCCCCAGCCCCGTAAGTTACACCTGTCGTAACATCTCCGCACGTGACGTTCAATTGAGACTCATGAACGTAGTATACCGCGTACTTACTCGATATAAATAAACGAGTCCGATTGTACATAATCCCCGCACTACCGATAGCCATACTATATATCTATCCGTAACTCTCTCAAGCATGCGAAACCTTTACTCTTTAATTTTTCTCATCGTCAACTTCCTCTGCTTGCATTGCTATGCGTACTAACTACTGGTTCTGAAGGGAGGTCACAGTGGTGTACCTCGGCCACGGACAATTCTCGAGGATTACACCTCGTCAGAACCAACGCTTGGCACTTCTACGAGACCCGAGCCACTGCCACGAAATATACAGGTAAAACACGATTTGCGTACAGATTCGTGCGGATACGTTAATCGGGAAGCTCCACACGGTCTGCGTTCCTAAGCTATTGGAGCGTACGAACAGCTTCCGAGGGTCCTTCGAAACGATCCAAAATCATTTAGTCTGATCATTTATGAGCTGGAAGGAACGTGGAAGGACGTAAGCGACGCCTGCACCCGGTACTTTTTGAAATAGCGGTTCTTAACCTGGGTTGCGTGCACCTCTGAGAGTGCGAGGGAGCATTTCCAGGAGTGCGAGGGAAATTTTTTTCGGAATTATATGAAATACGAGCTAACGCACGTGTGTAAATAAATTTTTAAAAACCAGACTTAGGACAGTTCCGATGTAAACGGTTAGAAGCTTATCCACGACAGGCAAAAACAACACTAGAAACGCTTTTACCATTTGCCACCATCTTCCTTTGTGAAATGGTATTTTCAGCACTTTTATATATATTAAAATAAAAGCCAGAAATCGCTTAAATGCATTTGATGACTTATGTGTGGTTGTTATAAAAAGATATCTTGGTTTTAATATAATCATTATGAATAAACAACGACAACATAGCCATTCAAATTTAAGTATTGCTTTTTATGTTATATGGTAATACATATTGTAAATAAACGCGTGATTTGTTTATGCAATAAATGTTTTTTCTTAAATAAAAAATACACATACATTTTTTAAGGGGGTGCTGATCTCTAAAAAAGTTAAGAACCGCTGTCCTAATATTTGAAAACGTGTCATTTGAACTGCGTAGTATTAACGGACATAACCGGCAGAGATCAAAATTACAAACTTGTTTTGAAGTAGCACGATTGTCCTTATACTTTAATATTACGGTAAATAAGACGCAATTTTGAGGCGAAGAATGTGCCAATGAGCCTGAAGTGTTCATTCGACGGGTACGCAAATGAAACTACTGGTGAAAGAACATGAGGCGCAATATAATCAACATTTTCTTCGACGCTTACCTAATGTTGTCATGGTGAAATACGTAGTACTATTCTTACGTACTTACAAGTATCCAAGTAGATTTATAACCTACGCCGTCGTAGCCTGATGATAAAACGAGCTTTATTTCTTATTTAACTATATTAGATGATTGCGTATTAGTGGTGTACGACTAATTGCATGTTACGAAGTAAGTACATAGCACGCGAACATTGATCGCCAAGTATATCGTGTAATTTTCTATCAACGGCTTTGAAGCCGCTAATTATCGATCGTTATAACTAGATATGTTGGAAGAAAGCTAGGCTTTCTCGTTAGTAAAGACTATCCAGTGAAGTAGTATCGTAGACGTAGCGTTTCCCAAGCAACCATTGAGTAAAGTAATACGTACTTGTCAGTATATTTTATAGTTTACATACACACATCTTCTCGTTGAATCGGTTCGCCTATATCGAACCATACACTTGGAATCCATTACGCGCGCGATTTAGTACAAAAAAGTCGTCTATTAATCGAAGTAATTATTTTAAACTGCAGAAAGCTAATAATCTAATAAACTTCTTTCTACCAACCAATACGTTTATTCGATCAATCATTTTTACGACCGTTCAACTTGCAACCTCGGAGTTTTGGTTAAAGCTTATCCTAACTTATAAATAAACGAACATTTCAAATGGACAAAAACGTGCGAGGTACGTGAAATCCGAGCTACTCTCGGACCGTTTTCATCCTAGTCGAATTCCTCTCAGAGCAACGACTCCAGCGAGGAGACAGTGCATCGCAGCAATATTACCGCGGATCCAAGCCCATCCGACATCACCACTGACAACGAGAATAAGCACAATTCCTCGGAGGAAGCGTGGACCGACGTGAACCTCAACGAGGACGGTGACACGATGCCAATCTCAAATCCAAGAGAAGACCCGCGAAACATTCACAACATCGCTCATTCTCGTGGTAAGCCCTGACCCTCTCTTCATCATTCTGAAAGCTATCATAAATTTACAAATAAAAAACAATTACTTCAACCCTTCAACCACTATTGGCACCTATAAACATTCAACGAATCCTTCCACGTGTCACAAGTATCCACAGGTGGACTATTCGTTTCTTATCACCCCATTTATTATCCACGCAACGAGGACCCAAGAATAAACCACCGATGAACGCTTTCCCTAAACAACGATCCACTCGCAACAAAACGATTTATCATTATCGCGTAATCCTACTCTTATTAAACGATACAAATTGCAAAGAAAATTTCCGCATCTATTTAACCGCGCGACTTGGTATTCTCCATGCTCAAAGAGTTATAAACAAAGAAATAAATAAAAACCCACAACTCGAGCGCGAAGTCACCCGAGTGTGCGTCACGCAGGTGAAATTCAGGATAGCGAGGGCAACGTCCTGGAGCAGGAGATGCTGGGAAACGCGGAACGTGGGGAAAAACCTGCAGCCGAAATTTCCGTGGTGCGCGTGCCGGACAGGTTGGTCGTCACCGCGGCATCGCCAAGGCCCGACGAATTGCCCATCAAGGGCCTCGTCGATCATCTGCCAGTACCGACTCCCTCGCGCGAGGCTTCGCTCACGCAAAAACTAGAAATGGCACTCGGCTCAGTATGCCCGCTGCTGCGCGAGATAATGGTGGACTTTGCCCCCTTCCTATCGAAAACGCTCGTAGGCTCGCACGGGCAGGAGCTGCTGATGGAAGGAAAAGGTACGAGTTGCAAGGGTACGTCCAACGAACGATCAATTTGTATGTAAGGCCTGTGCACGTCCCCCGTAGTGTTTCGTGCCAAATGTGTAACGTGCCGAGATGCGGTGTACAGCGAGTCCCATAAGTTGCGGCCCACTGAGCGTGTTCGAGAGTTAAATATGGGTGAAACGATGCTTGATGTTTATGATATTGAATTCAGGCTGTAAGACTTGGCTTTTGCTAACGTGGTGGAAAACAGGGGATGTGTAAATTTTATTGCTTTTGTAAACGAACGAGGTATTTATTATTAGAGGTAAAGATGCGTATGAATATGTTGAATTGAGTTACTTTGGGGGTGTTTCTGTTTTGCTGGGATAAAGGTTGAAATCAGTGGGGGGACGAATACTTGTGAGCCTAGCTGTATATCGCGGAAGCATTCCTGGCGTGAGTTGTGACTCGCTTTTCAGTTGTTTTTCTTACGTTTCCTGACCAGTATTAACAACTGACTCGAGTCGTAAGGTATTATAGGTAATTCTCGAAGATCGCGATACTTCGAGAAAAAGACTTTATCTAAGCACATATTACGTTACAAAATTGCGTATATAGACCCGTATATAGAAAAATGCTTATATATATTTTTTTAGCACCTATTAATACTCGATGTATTTTAAGCAAAGAACCAGCATCTTCTATAGTATATAACATCGATAATACACCTTTATGTAGTACCCTGTCTACGACCTCAAAAGGTATTCTTAATTACCAACACGAATTCGAGAACAACAAGATGCTAATTCTTTACTTATCAGAAGCTTATCCCATTCTAAACCCATCTGTCCTCGCATATCACCGACACAGACCAAGAAAATCCGTCTAAAAATTTAAAAGAAAACTGCGACAAAAAACCACTACCCTTTCCCGTATTTCACCTGTCATCCCATTTACAGAGAGAAATACCCTGGAACACGCGCAGTCTCATTGGCGGTTTAATAAAACCATAAGTATTCTGCAGCTTCGTAAAGGCTAATAAAGAAATAATAAAACTTAGCAGATGGGAGCGTAACACGTTTAAAATATTCAAAGGATTCTATTGGGACGCGCACAAGAGATAAATAAAATCACGATAATTCCCGCCGACGTGGATGTCCGAAAAGACTTTCGTCACTCTTCCTTCCCCCCCGACGATCTCTTTCCTTTTTCCCCATCCAGCCCGAGGTATTCAAATTAGTCGGTTTATGGTTTCGCCTTAGGAAGATAAAAACCGTATTCCGGGTAATCGCTCAGCATTAGTATTCAGCCTGTGCACGGAGGCTGCGGCACTTCGTCCGGATTTTACATTCAGGAAACGTCGCGAATGATGGTCGTGCCACGTATCGATGCACTTTATTTTTAACGTCCCTACGAAGCGATACATTGAACGATTCTCGTAAATCACCCCTGCGCACATAAGGCCTCCCCCTTCGCCTCCCTTCCCAACCCCCTTTTGCGTGCACCGCGTCGTTCCGGATGTTTGGCACCGACCTGTCTCCAGCGTCCGCACGTCCGTATAATTATCTAACCCGTACGCCATTTTCGCTGTTCGCCACGACTCATCGGCCCTTTGCGCGATGTTTTACGATTGGCCGCTTTTTGATTACCAGGTCTGACCACCTTTAAAAACAGCAACTCCGTGGTAGAGCTGGTGATGCTGCTGTGCTCCCAGGAGTGGCAGAATTCCCTGCAAAAGCACGCGGGTCTTGCTTTCATCGAGCTCATTAACGAGGGGAGGTAAGAGGTTTATTGCCCCCTGAGATTATCGCCGTTAGAGCCTTGTGCGCTGAACTAAATCTCGAACACCCTCCCTCTCTCTCTCTCTTTCTCCTCCTTCTCTCTCTCCACCCTTCGTAAAAATATCCGCTTGCATTGCGCAGGTTACTATCTCACGCAATGAAGGATCACATAGTGAGAGTCGCGAACGAGGCGGAATTTATATTGAACAGGATGAGAGCGGACGATGTACTGAAGCACGCGGACTTCGAGGTACGGTACACTTTGCCCCGTCCACGGCTTCTCTTCTTGATGATTTAAACGTGTATAATGTATAAATGATACATGTCTAAATGAGATGTGAACTATTGAGCTACTTGGGAATTAATTATTTTGTTATTTTATTACTAGTTTATACAAGTATTGATAGTAAAAGTGTCTAATTAAAATCGATATGCAGAAGAATAATATCTTTCCATTGTAAATGAGTAGAAGCAATGATTATACATAGTGTCGAATGATAATCAATCGGTATTGTATTAAGCCTGTCGATCGAGTGTAGTAATTTTATTTATTCTGGGCCTCAGTCCCAATGTGCGCAGACATTGCTGGACCGTCGTGAAGAGGAACGTATGTGCGATCATTTAATTACGGCAGCACGAAGACGGGACAACGTAATTGCCAGTAGGCTACTCGAGAAGGTTCGAAATATCCTGTCTAACAAGCATGGCGCATGGGGATACATGGATCCAATGGCTGCAAAGTAAGTCGAAATATGCCTAGTTATAATCCTCGAGGCAGAGTTTCATTCAGAATCTATCTTGCATAATTAATTCAACACTGACTAGCCTCAGCGAAGGTTTACTCGCGTAAACTGTACACGCGACACGTTATTTCCAATGAATTATAAACAGATCCCCCGTGGAAAAATAATCACTATTCCGTGCAACTTGATATAAATCATTCTGCATAAACATAATACACTTAGCCTTTACAGTCACCACATTCCGCGTTGGGTGCTACGCTATCGTAAAACTTTATAAAAAAATAACATCGGGTAATACGATCCAAATCTCGCACCATGCACGTCAGTTTCAGTCACGTAACGATAATATCCTATAGGTTCCATTTATTCACATCAACGTACAATAAAAAAACATTTATAGCGCGGCTTCTCGAAAGGAAATATATCAATTACAATTAAACAAATACAAATCGTATCCAATATTTAACGTGCGCATTATCGACTCAAATTTCACACGAACATCCCATAGGTTTGATTTTTTCACATCGACGTATAATAAGAAACACCTGTAACGCAGACGCGGCTTTTCGAAAGCAAATATATTAATTACGAATAAACGAATACAAACATATCCAGCAATGTCTAACATGCGCATTGTCGATGCAAATCGAAGGTTGGCCGAATACTGGAAGCTAGATGCTTGGGAGGATGATGCACGTAGACGCAAGCGTTTCGTGCACAATCCACTAGGCTCGAGCCATCCCGAAGCTACTCTGAAGGCCGCCCTCGAGCATGGTGCACCCGAGGATGCGATTCTGCAGGCTCGTGAAGAGTTTCACGCGCATCTCGCAGCCTCGCGTGCACATCAGCAGCAATTGCAGTCGGCGGATCTGATGGACGACAGCGAGCTGCTGTCGGACGACAGGGATCTCGACAACGATCTAACAGGTCAGAGCCCAGTCCCCTTAATCCCGCCTCCCACGAGCGTGTCCCGAGTCTTGCGTGTTCCGCTACCGAATCTCGAATTACCTAAATTATATCGGCGCTCCGTCCCTCCAGGCCCGGTGAACATCAGCACGAAAGGGAAATTAATCGCGCCGGGTATCGTGGCGCCGGGCATCATATCCGTGACATCCACGGAGCTGTACTTCGAGGTTGACGAGGACGACACGGAATTCAAGAAGATCGACAGTGAGGTAAGTGCCGTCGTTATCATATGAATAAGGCCGAAGTGAACCTGGAGATCTTCGTATCCTGATTGGAAGATTAGAGCCCTCGTTATCGCGTCAATGCAAGCTAAGGAAGCTGGAGATCTTCGGATCGTAATTGGATCGAAGATCATCGGGTCTCTATGGTCTACCTTAAGCGATACTCGAGTCCTTGCGGTGCGTTAGTAAGTTGGCGAATGACTTGTTGGTAAAACTTTCTAAGTTAAGTTAGAGTAAATTCTCGACGAAGAGGGTGACCTTGTTTAACGTGGGATGTGTTATATAAAAGAATCTCGCACGCTCTTTTTCTTCGTCGAAGAATTTACCTAAGCTGCAGAGGTGACTTCCTCAGCGACTATGTACGTAAGTGTGCCGCATATCGAATGCATTTTCGCATAAGTACGCGCATTCTGTGCGCTATCCGGGTAAAGCGTAATTACTCATTAACATGCGGATAACGTTATCTCCCGTTAAAATCCAGGGCCGCGCGGCCTACGCTAAACGTTCTGAGGTTTCGATCGCGGCCGAAAGATAAATCGCGAAGAAAAGTGAGACTCGGCTGTATTAATGCTCCTAGCGCAATGACCGTGTTTACACGTCCAGCGGATGATATATCGCGGGCGTTGCGCCCGCGTTTAACCGTCCAGCGTTTATTCCTAGAACGCCCGCTTTTTAACGAAATCTGCGTCGGGCAAAATTAATCACGCGTCTCCATTCGTGCGAGCAGCTCGATACATTATTATCAACGAGGTTTTATCTCCCGTGCCTTTAGAAGCCGTGCCCAACCCCTCGATAAACTTCCAAGAACCAGGATTCTTCCTCCTTTGGACGAAAATCACAAGTATCCCTTAGAACCTTATTTTAGTAAACGACACAAATAACAATTACTTACCTATCCATCTCGAACCTTAAATTCCGCTACTTACCTTTCCATCTCGGACCTTAAATTCCACTATTTAATTTTTCATCTCCAACCTTAAATTCCACTACTTACCTTTTCATCTCCAACCTTAAATCCTCAAGCCTTCAACCATCCAGGTTCGGCCGAACAGAAAATTGCCTAATAGACGATATCGCGATGCGAGGAACGGTAGTGTCCGGCCGTAACGAAGGGCATTGATCATCGCGACGTGCTCGAGGAGCTTGAATAGATGCGAGCCATAAATGATGAGACGTGCCGAAAGCTTCCACGATGCTTTCGGCGCGGGGCCCCGTCGAAATTAGTCCGGACGTATCCTCGTCTATCGGGATCCGCGGGGGAAGTACCGCGAGGCTGCTCCTCGCGAGGAAGGAGAGAGAGCCGAGGGGACGAGGTAGGAGGAACGAGAGAGAACCAGCGGCCGATTATCATATATCGGTCGTAGATCTCGCGTTTGTATAACTAGGGAATAAAACAAACAGAGGAGGGCCCCATGGGGTCGACCGATCTTCAGGGTCGGCAATTATGAGCCCCCCGCGGGGCCCGGTATCTACCTACCTATTTCCACCTCTCTCTCTCTCTCTCCGTCCCCCCGTATCTCCCTCTCGCTCCTTCCCTTCCTCTCCCAACGCAGTGCCGCGCACCAAGCGCGGCATCGGTGGCATAGGTGAACAGACAGCGCCTCAGGAATGCACGCAACCACCGTGCTTTTCCACCTATCTGATAGGGATCGCGGTACGGAGGTGTATCCTACGTGTCGTAGCCAGGAGAACCCGGGGCGTGGATTAATTCATTCGGAGGTACTCTTGAAAAGCCGATGGCACGGACTTTTGTCAGGATCGCTCGTATATTTTTAACAATGCCAGGATGATGTTAGAGGCCAAGCGGGGAATGTGGGATGTTTGTGTCATTGAATGGGAATAAGGTCGTGTATAATTTATTGTCGGTACTCTGGAAGAGGTATGTTGAGTAATCGTAACGTCTTATTCCGTGGATATGCGTCATCGTATCGAGATCGTGGTTATTTTGGAAAATCGTTTTCGGTATCAATGCTTCTTGAGATTCTTCGTTGAGGACTCGTTGTACTCTAAGCCCGATGGGTGACATGTTTAATAGGCTAAGGGACGATCGTCGTAGGCGTGTTCACGCTTTGAAAGAAATTCCCGTTAAATGTTCTCGACACTTCCAGGCAAACTACTTCGACACCGAGTCGATGAGTTATCGCGTTGTACGTATGTATTACGTGTTTCACGCGTATAGGCGGAACGATAATTCAAGATTTCTCCTCGCCTTTAGTTATGGAATACACAATTGTATTGTGATTAAAATCTTCTCCTGGACGAAGAATCCCAGACTCAAGGAAAAATCCTAGCTTTGCTCCTCAACATTCCTCCACACGACACTCAAGCGCCTCGACCAACCGATTCATCCCCCACCACAAACAATCCGCTCCAAACCAAACCCTACGGAACCAAACACATCAGCGCCCAGCTCAAAACTACAAAAACCAACCAGAAACACCAGCAAAAATCCTAATAATCAGACGAATATAATCCCCGTGCTTTTTCGTTCACAGTTTTCCCGTCCTCCAAACTTCCTCCATCCTCCAGTATTCCGCGCTGTCCACCTGTCGACCCGAGCTCGTCGTCGTACGGCGAATGGAAGCTCGTCCTGGCCCTTAATTGGAATCCTTTTTAAGGAGGAACGGCGGGCGCACCTGGAAGCGAGAAAGCCAAGGGGAAGAGAGAGAGGGTGGTAGAGAAAGAGAGAGAGAGAGAGAGGGAGAGGCGGGACAGGGCAAGGAGATAGCATGGGAGAGAAGACTGGTCGTTCACGATCGAGACACGCTCATTAGTCGAGGATGTCCCGAGGGTAGGCGGGAGGTTTCGTCGAATTCGTAGGCGATGGATCACTCGATAGTCGAGCCGAGACTTAAGCGATCGTAATGCGCGGCCGCAGAGGAGGATGCACCGGGAGTGGCCCCAGGGAGGGACTGCATATCGGGCCCCGTAGCTGCACTCTCCTCGATGCCTCCTCCTCGATGCGCTTCCTCCGCCGATTCCTCTCCCCTTCCACCTTTTATAATGGCCCGGGCAAACGTATTTATCGTGATTTATCGTTTACACGGGTCTCCTTTCTCTCCGGTACCATCCTCCGTCTCTTTCTCCCCCCCTCTCTCTCTCTCTCTCTCTCTCGCTCTCTTCCTCTTTCTCCGTCTCTCCTGGCCGCCTCCTCGGCGCACCGTTCCTTACGGACGGAGGATGCACACTGTGCGATTACGTCCAGCGTGAAATATTGATAGTCCACGGAGAGCATTAATATCTAAAACAAATAATGACCGGTATAGCCTGCGTCCACCGAATCGAGCGCCTCCTTTTTGTCCCAAGCAACGCCGATCGCCCGGGTTGTTCGAACCTTCCATCCGCGTCTTCGTTCCTCGGCCTTCGATCGCCCCTTTTCGCGCATCGGAGTGCTGGACATTGAACGTGGGCAGGCCTTTGCTTTATATCAGATATCGAGGATATTGGATTTAGAATGGTAGGAATACGGGGAATCGGTTTCGTTAGAAGACGTTTGTGATTGTGGTTTTATGAAATGTATAGTGATCGGATGGTACGATGATGATATGCTTGAAGTTGTATTAAGTTGTAATGTGTCACGCAGAGGATAAATGATGGATTGGTTTCCGCGATGGTTTGCGCACGAAAGGGATTATGAGCTGAGAATAATTCGAGATTCACAGATCGGGTGTGTAGATCGGTTCTTTTGCGCAACTGTATGCACTGTGTATTTCTTGGCGATTGGAAAGTCATTTAGCGGGAGATCGTGGTGTAAAGAACTGAATTGCCAATGCTGAATGCAATGTTAAAGTTATAAGTTTATACTGAGCTGCTCCGGCTTCTTATATCGGATTGGATATTTTTATAATTTTCTGAGGAAATATAAAGACTCCGCTATGCCCCGATCCAATTGAAGTTCATATAAAATTAGCTTCGGTAACGAGACCCTCTTAAATGGATTTCCAGCATGACTTTATGGTTGAATGAATATGTTTGACATATGTTTAAATTCCACTTTTGTTACTTCGTTACCCCGCTATACAAGTGTTTATTCGAGCTCGCACGGTTGCGTGTTTAACGAAAAGCGGCGGCTCGGTAATTGCTATGGTTCCAAAACACGCACAATATTCTCATTATAATTCCGCAACGTCAATATCGCTGAATTTCCGACGGTGGCGTTGAAGGCCTTTTTTTCCGTAAGAGTTTTAACCCGCTTTAATAATATAGAAACCTCATAAAACCCGGTTTTTTATGTTTGCGCAGTGAAAAGATCTTTCTTACGTCCGACTGATATTTGCATAAAATATCGTTGAGCATCAAAATCGCTCGAAACACACTCATCGACTGCGTATATCAGTAAACGTACGGTATAAAATTTTTATTCAAGCGAGGCCTCCGCGCATGACTCTTTTATGCGTAATAAATTCTCGAATAATACCTTACTTTAACCGTACGCTTCCAGTTTTACTTAGAAAAAATCATAATTAGTCGAAATCAAGACGACGCGAAATTTCCTCTGACGCAGTCAACAGACACGAACCTACGTATGTTTTCATAGTCTTAAAATAGAGTTGTCTTCACAGGGACTCGTGAAATACGTTTTCGTACGATTAAACATATAACACTTGAAATACTCGAATAATATATTCGTGAAACTGAAAATATATTACGCCACTGATATCGCGTATTTCCCTCGAAGCAATTTCACGCGGACAAACCGTGCTTCATGCTTACCAAAGTTTATCGAGATCTACCAGCATTATCAACGTGGCCAGGGAAAGCAGCCTTCGCGTGCATAACACGAGAAGAAAATGTCCGTCCCGAAAGTACACGATTCAGTTTGACGTGCCGCGTTAAAATACATGTTAAAATATGCGGAAAAGAGCGCTTGTTTGAATACAAATTATCGTATCTCCATGATCGGCCCCCGACATTGCGATCGTCTCATTGGCAAATATAACTGAGTATCCATTGCTCTAAGTTTGGAAGGGTAGGTCGCAAGGGACATTAAACTCTGCGACGTCGTGGCGGATCGGGCAGCTCGCATTTTTATGGAAACCTGCTGGCGCCTAAAGCCCCCTTCTCATGGTATAGTTATCGCAGACACATGCTGCGAATATCCCCACGGGATACTTATGCGGTACGAGGGAGAAAGAAAGGAGGGAGGATAGAGAAGGAGAGAGAGAGAGAAGGAGAGAGCGGGAACGAGGGGGAAAGGCCAACCAGACAGGTGGTCCGTGCCGTACGTTAGTGCATACTCATTGGCAAGTAAGATACCATTAACGAGAGTACAATATCGTGAAAAATCGGAAACATCGGCTCGTTTATCAACCAATGCAAAGGAGGACTCGCCCATACATCATCCGATAGCAAAGATTTTCGTCTTGTAGATAAGGAATATTCTGACTTGGCCAAAGGCCAACGACACTTGAACGGGCATATATGTCGCGTACTGTACGAACCGACGCCCGGTTGATAGCAAATTTTTAATCCTCGCCATCTTCTAAGATTTACTTTCCAGTACTGTTTGTTATGCAATCCTACCTATCATGGAAAAGCTGGATTCACTCGTCGTTCCACAATTCCTTTAACGTGAAAAGTACTGCTTGAAACTGTACGCGTCGCCTTTGACAAGTACTCGTGAAATATGTATATAACGAATCTCTTACGATGTAAGACACCGAATAACTATACAAGCCCTCATGCGCTTTCAGTGTTATAAAATTAAATATATATGTTACAAACATACTCTTGCTGTTCAGTGTCCGGTGTATAAAATACGTAAACCATTGTCTTCTGGTCATGCCTTGGAAACGCACGAAAGAGCAATGAACATCGGGGGCGTGCACGTTAAAAGAGGCCGAAGAGAAACGGCGAGAAAAGGAGAATGCAAGTGCATACGGGCATCGATTTAATATTATGCGATTACGCCCTTCCTTAGTAATGCATATGTATGATATCCTCGTGATATATCGCTAGTGACGTTACGGTAATGCGACTATAATTATTCGGCCCTCGGTATCGGCGGCTCAAAAATTGTCCACGCGATCTTAAACATAGCCATTGAAAATGCAATCATCCTCCGTTCCGCTATTTCTACCGGCGTTATCTGCTGATCTCCGCGATTATAAACGCGCCTCGATAAATAATAAAGACCGTCAGCTTCTCGGAGGACCGATTGCCGATCTGCCAGTGGGCAGTGCGATAAGGAGACGCGCTTTTCCTCTTTTCAATTCGATACACTTGCATTAACGAGTCAATACGGACATTGGAGGTGTGAAGACTTCTTCGAGGTTTCATCTCATAAGACTCGCTATGTCGATCGAGCAATTCCTCCTTGTTCCATTGGAGCTCTGCTTTCGATGCAATATTTAATACTTACTACACTTAGTATTTAGTCATTTCCAAGTACTCTTAGTGCTTTCAATATTGCACAATCTATCTCGACATAAGTATTTTAAAAGTACTGAACTTTCAACTGTACTTGAAGTACGTGCTTCATTGAGCATATAAGATCAATTAGGGCTGCATTGCATTCTGCGTATTCAAACCCAGATTCTCGCTTATCGTGGACTTTGATCGAAGCGAATATTTCGCTGGAATACGATTTTATAGTAGCTCCTGACCAAGGGGCAGGCTACTCGAAGAAGGGGCAGTTAGTTTGGTAAACATCCATCAATTCGTGGGCAGGGTACCGGGAGGCAGGACGGGGCAGAGCCCAAAGACCAGGCAGACTGGAAGGAGCGGGCGGATTCATTCTCAACAAGGCAGGGTAATCACTGCTATTAGTGCGGACATTACTCCGGTGGTCCGCCAATCTCCTTAGCACTCCATCATATCGGTACCTCAAGGTTTCTCGGTCGTGTAGAAAATAGTAGTTTTATTATGGTCCTTCGCGCGAGTCAAACTGGAGCGGCGTGGCACCAAAAACTAATAAAAAAAATCTCGTTCTCTATCTCCATATGTACACTTATCTTAAAGAGAATATTTCCCACATTGTTTTAAGCGCAACCAAGTTCAACTTTCCGCGAAATGAATCCTGCAAAAAAAAAAAACATTCCTTTGCACGACAGAAATTTTATATCGCTTACGGGCGAGAAAAAATATTATTTATTAACAGCCCAATCGCTTATATATTTGCAAGCCAAATCGAGGATCTTTCCAAATATCTAGCACGGTTAATATCTTCTGTATCTTCCAAAGAGCATTGTGCGCGTATTCGGAAAATCTGCTCGACAACCTTGAATCTCGAGTGAGTCGTCTTTTCCATGGTAAAAGATCAAGTGAAGGTGTAGTGCCTTTAGTTCCGTAATGGAGGATCCACCTCGCGCTACGGGTTCCTTCGGTCGCTATAGGCGTGACCACCGATTATCCTCGAAAGGAGTGATGATGGATATCATAGGCAACTGTCTCGTGCCACATCAGTGCTGTCAGCAGCTGCAGGTAGGCGGAAAGATTGTAGGTGTATCCGTTTCGTGGATGCGCGAAGCGGCTCGTCAAAAGTGCATATACGTACACGCATACCGAATCGGTGACTCTCTTAATACATTACTCTCCCGAACGGACTGTCCATTATTTTTCTTCGCGTTTTTTTACATTACTGGTAAGCATCCAACTTAATATTATTCAGTTATACAAGTTCGAGTAATAAACGTGGGCTAATATCATATTTCAATTTTTTGCGTAAGTATGTCAATTGTTTCCACATACCTAATAAATGAAAAATGATTATCATCAAGAAGCGATTGTCAAACAAACGGATGTTTCCTTTTTAACATAGCAGTATATAAAATGTCGTATACCGTGACACGTGCACCCTCTTTCCGACAAAAGGATTACATAGCACAATCTTAATGAAAGAGGCTAGCATGACCTTGTAGACGGAGATTCAAACTTCTACGTCAAAAACTCGAGTTAGAGCCCCGTCCAGTACCTCCATATAATTTTCCATATACATACCACAGCGCCTATGACTTGGAATTCGCTTTAAACCTCAATTGGCAACGTGCTATACAAACGAACAACGAGCTACAATAATCCCTTAGATATTCACATTCGAGTAATATGAAACCCGCTCAAAAATAATGCTCAACCACTTATCCTACCCTCGACCAATTTAAACAAACCAACGAAGCATCTTGCAGTGCCTATAAGCAAAGATTACGCTGCTAAAAGCAAACGTATCGATAGGCAGATGCTCCTTCCCCCGCATCCACTCGCGTGTCTTTGATTCCTCGACGGCTCGCTTTCGAGGATCGAAACTAATTAATAGAGTCCGTTTTGCAATCCCGCGCGCTCCGTTGCACCCTGCGAAACGACGAGGCTCGCCGAGGAAGAGAGAACGAGCCGGTGGATAGGCGGGGCCAGGCTGGATCCGATTCAGAGTGTGACGGATGGCGCCCACCTGTGGATTCATTCACTAATCTGCTCGCTAAGCAAACAGCCCGAACACACCCCATCATTATCGCTGACGGCGTAAGTAGCGCCCGATCTCGTCCTTACCCGATATTTATTATGCCCCTCGGTCCCCTCGGCCCCACCTCCCCCTCTTATTCGGCCCTTAACGGGGCCGCGGATCGAGCGGGCCCTCGGTCCATTTTCGCGTCACCCTTTCGCCACATTGATTTTCGGCCCCACGGCCGCCCCCAGCCCCGTAATTATCCGCGGCGGTTACGAGCCGCGCATCGGTGGCCGCGTGTGCCATCTGGATGCGCGAGCGGGATATAATCTTGGTACGGTGTGCAAATAAATTCCGATCGACAGCCGCCCGCCAGGAACTCCCTTTGGCCCGCTTGTCCTAGGGCCTACCGTTCGACTCTTTCGTTTTATGAAACGCCCAGAATATCCATCGCCCTCGGTCAACGGTCCTACTTGGCGGGCCTGAGGAATTTTATGCACCGGTCTCGATCGCGAGCCAAAGGGTTTCGAGTGCTGTAGAACGAGGACTAGTTTCATGATGGATTTTTAATGCAAGGCAGGAGCGATGAGCAGGTGTGCGCATCGGTGTATCGAGCGGTACGATTGGATTTATAGGGACGATGCGGATAGGAGATGCCAAGGGTGAGGTATGCGAATGGCATGGGGTAACGAGGGGGATATGATAAGAAAGCAGGAGATTCCTGATTATTTTTCATGCCTGACGCATTACCGCGATTTTTCCTCGCGTTTAATGGCGATCGAGGCTAATCGAATAGTAGCTTGCGAGGGAACGTGGGGCCGAGTGCCCGCTAAAAATACCTCCCGGACGGCCGAGGATACTAAAAACCAAGAGCATTCCTTAATACCCGGACGATGGCGGAAACCGGGCGTGCAGAATATTCCGTGACCGTTGCGCAATGGGTTAACGACGGAAAAACGCGCGGTCCGCAGCTGCGCGCCTCCAGACCCGATGAGATAAGGGAAAACCTACCTGTTCGTACCTTTCCCACCTTTTCTGCCATTAATCACGGCTTGCGTGCGGACACGCGGTGCTCGAGGCGCGTTTTCAAGCATTGCGAAATGGCCACGTGACGATGAATCGATTAATATTAATGAACGGAGCGACAACGAGCGCGCAAATCATGGGGGAAGATAGCGCGGACGCATATTTTGTATAACATCAATGCCACTCGGCCATAATTCTACGGGTGGAAAGAGCTGCGCGAGGAGGAGCGTGTACCTGCGCAAGGATAAGGACCGTGTAAGCGCGTACACTCGGGAGGATAGGTGTATTATCTCTGCAAGAGCCGCGGTGCCGATTCCCGATCGTGGTACATCGAGCGTGACGACTGTGCAACCGTCCGGATCGGCCCGATAAATCTGAAGCCCAGACGCGATAAACGTTCCCATATCGATGTTACGTATAATTTAATGCTATAAACATTCAAATGTTTCTAATTCCGCGCGCCCATATTAACCGCCTCGAATTACCGCCGCTCCTCGGCTTTTTGCTATCTCGCTGAGCGTCCGGGAGAAAAGGCGATACCGCGTATCCAGTTTCGCCTTTATGGGAAGTCCCGAACCGTATAATTTGACGGCCGTAGAGGCAGGTTTTATTTCTCAATTATGCAGATACGGATTTTCGTTATACGCGCGAAGGGGGCATGAAATTGCACCGGTAATATACCTCGGTATGTTGGAGAAGGCGACGCCGTAGCGGGTAAAGAGGTATTCGTGCAACTCAGGCCTCTAAACGCCTCTCATCGGTTCTGGATCTTTCCACGCGTCACGCGTACACCCCGCGATAAATCTGGAGAGTACTCTAAAACCAGGCATCGCGCTATACATCGCCTTCCCAAAACCAGAAGCAAATAATCATCGGAGAACCTATCTATCGCTCATCGTAGCGCTCTAATATCTTCCAAACCTCGAATCCATATACACGAAACACGAACTACACGCCTCGCACCTATATCGCATCCTCGATGCTCCAAAGGCCTACTTCCAAGAAAATATCCCAGATCAAATATCCGTGCCTCGTCGGGTAAATGAAACACGGCATCGATTAAATCCGCCAGCGACGTGGGCCCCTTGCGCACACATAGTTTCCGCCCGTCGACGTATTTACCCTGGCGTCGTTAACCAAAATCGACAGGGAGTCCTCCTCTCATCTATCATAGTGCACGAAGCGAGGAAAGTCGGTTGTCTCGATGTTTCAATGTCGTCCCGCCGGTAACCGACGTAAATTAATGATCCTCGGCCGTTGGCCGTCCTCGCCGAAATGTTAGAAACGAATAAAATAACAATTAAACCCCCGATACATCGGGCCTCGTTTCGGGATGAGATTTTATTGTGCCATTAATCATGCCCGGCCCGATAATGTTCCGAGTGGGCGCGTCAGCTGTCCCATGTGATTTTCATTCATGGCATGCGCGCTCGCCGATTCGCATGTGGGAGAATGTTGCAAAAAGAAGGAGGAACGGGGGGAGCGGCAGGTATCGAGAAACAAGATGGGGCGAGCGGATAGGCAGGAAACGGGAATGTTACTGACCCTCGGGAGCGGGCTGGTAGTTAAAACTGTGCGCATCCCATAATTTAGCGATTATTTTGACAAGGGTATGATCTCCCGACAGGTTGTTGGCCTTACGGCTACGCTCTGAAATATAGCTATTTAAATGGGCACTTAGAGATTCTATAATGGCTACGTACTTTTGAGCCGAGTTTGAGCTACGACTGGCTACTCACCTAGGAGAGCTCGCTGTCGGGCCGCGAGACTTTAACCTGCGTCTTTCACGATGGCGACTTGCTGCTTTGACGAAAACGAAAACGTGTTCTCACGTTCGATCGTCGGTCCAGCGGAAGAGTCACCGCGATTTTGGAAATCGATAGTGGTATATTCTTTTTGTCTCTATATCTGGTTGAAAAGAGAAACTATATCGACGTTAAGTCGATTAATATTTTCGAGTGACAAACGTGTAATGGCTCGATAAAGTAGACTGGTGTGGATATAAATTGTTCTGAGTTTTTTTTAGCACAATACGATGTATAATGCGAATAAACTATGTTTCTCGATTTTTCTGACCTGTCATACTCGATGTGTGTATCGCAAGAATTACACCCTTGCAACGAAGAGGTTATGTCACTATTAACACGCGTTGAGAGAAAGAAAATCACGAGATTTGAGGAACGCATTCTGATGAAAAGCAAGATCTGGCGGCACATTATCGTACTATGAACCATTTACGTTGGCATTCGATCCGCTTATTACCAATGAAATAACTTCTCGCGTTCGCGTGACCGAGAAAAATAAAGCAGGCATGCGGATAACGGAATATTATCATAATTGAATTTAATACGCGATACATTATTAGTTCAAGGTATTAATGGATCGAAGTTTCACCGGATATTTCACTCGAACTTATCGCGATCGGTATTTTCCCCTTTTTCACGCATCGCCCAAGAGACGCTTTCGATTCTCATACATTCAGACGAGATGATAAAATTTGTCCCTTGTTCGAGGACTCGTTTTATTTCGCGTAGGTAGTACTGCGCATGCGCGCGCGCACGGAGGCCGGGACGAAAGAAAAAGGTATCGCTCCGTAATTCACGTTCGAATAAGCAACCGTTTATCGCGAGCCACGATTAACGATTGTGATACTATATCCTCAATTAATTCTCGTTAGGACCGATCATTTACAACCCGCATCCTGGTGTTTCTATAAACCACGGCTGTAGGCGAAACTTTGTCATTAATATTCGGCGTGCGTATAGGATACGCACTTGCGTGCGTTACGTATTACCTAACCGCAGGTGCAGTGCACCGGAAAATTGCTCCCAAGCCTCCGAAATCAAAGCGAAACAACTCTTGCACACGTGAAATTCGTCGCGGTATTGTTTAATGCATATCCGGACACGTCGGTGGCCCCGTGGGTTTTGTTGGATTTTTCTGAAATGCTCGGTTACAAGGGTCTGCCCCTGGGGTCCCGGGAGAACGATTATCCGGTTGTTAGTTGGCCGTTTAAATCGATGGGAGGATATATTTTTCTCGACTATGTTTTCGACACATCACCGTGCAAACACCGATAATCGCCCTGACAAATACCTTCACGGTCGTTTATACCGATCATTATAATAATGTCTCGGAAATACCTTGCACCATTTATTACCATTCTATTAAGTCACATAGTAAAGTGAAATCTTGGTCTTCTCTTTTTCGTTCAATTACTCGCAGTAAAAGGAATATTTTTCGACAAGACCACGAATTTACTTGTATCATTCTATTAAGTCCATGATCAAATATTTTTTACACGGACAAATTTCACATAAGCAGAGGCTACTTTAACCCGAAGATTTACCCTGAATTCGACACCTCCCATACCTAAGTTTTTAAACCATACAAAAAATGGTATTCATAAAATTCCCGACAGAAAAGTTCAATGGGACAATGTACGAAGAACACACGCAGCGTATGCCGTCTCAATCCATGCCTTTCTACTTTATGGAGCTCACGATTTTGCACGGTTAGGGCTCTAAAGAATACCTGCGAAACGGTTTGCAGCTCCTTTATTCAGGCGCGCCACCGTCGTACGTTACAATGTTTACATTTAATGTTACTTCTAGGAGTGGTATCTCGTAATAGCACGTCGCGGATAAGTGCATCCGTGAATACACAAATACCTCCTTCGAGAAGGAGGTGCGTGCGTGGAGAAGGAGGGAGGTCTGCCCGCGGCTGGAGGCGCGACGTACGTTGAGTTATGGCGCAGGTTAATTATACAAAACATTCAATTATACCTCTCCCCGAACGCACACGAGCACAGGCCCTCGCATACAGGTACGAGAACGAACACTCTCGCCTCCGACCGTCCAACCGGGTAAGCAAGACGGAGCAGGCTCGCAAAAATAAAATCGGCCGTGACCGGATTCGATCCCGTTTGTTAAACAGTGTTGTAGAGTAACATCCGCTCGGGGACGTCGAAGTTATCCTAGAATAATCCTTTATATCGACTCTCTCCCTCGAAAATCTTTCAGAAGTGTCGGTGAACCCGATAACGCGCTGTTAACACCATAGCTGTCATATATCAGCGCAAAATCCCTGGATATACTATTCAAAAAAAAAAAAAAAAAAAAAAAAAAAGAAAGAAAGACAAAACGGAAGATGGGCAGATTTATCGAATTATCCATATACCACTAGAAATTGGCGTAAAATCTCAATAAATCGGTACCAATGAATTATCCCATCCTTACGAGCGCCATATTTCCCAGCAAATTCACTTATCAAAGTACCGCCAATTTTCTAACACACTCATCCCACGCAGATCCAACGAATCAAAATCCAAATACAAGTACCCAAACCACGAAGAAGTCCGAGCTTCCAAAGCCAATTTCCCAATACGCAGATCCAACGAATCAAAATCCAAATACAAGTACCCAAACCACGAAGAAGTCCGAGCTTCCAAAGCCAATTTCCCAATACGTAGATCCAACGAATAAAAATCCAAATACGAGCGCTCGGAGCGTGGAGAAGCCCGAGCTTCCAAGCCGAGCATCCGATCAGAGGGACCGATCTCGTTGTCCCGAGGAATCGTCGCCTTACCTCCGTGTCACCGTGGTCGCGCGCGAGGTTACCGATCGGCGGTGCCCCGAAGGGTACCATTTATCACGGCCCGAAGGGTCCTTGGGATGCCTTAAAACAAAAGGCAGAGGGCCGAGGATGTCTTCCAGGGCTCGAGGGAGGAGATACGAGGGGGTATAGGTGGCGGATGTTGCGAGCCCGACGCCGCTGGGGCCACCGTGAGGTGGGACAGGTGGAGGGACAGGAGGGGCCCCATAACGCAGAGATTTTACGCGCCGGCGCCGGCGCCCCCCCGCGGTCTCAGACGCCGCAACCATAATGCCGAACCCGAACGTAGAGCCGACTATCTTCGGGACTATCGCCAGGGCCCGGCCTTCCCTCTGGGCCCCTGGAAATGTTTTTATCGGTACCCTCGTTGCACGACGATCGACGACTTACGGCGACATACCGCTCGGTGATCGGACTTTGGCTGCTGGAACACTGGCTCGATGCTGCTCCTTCGCGGATCTTGGTGATTTTGATGCGCCTTTCTGGGCTTCTGCGTGTGTCAGGGGTGTGCGTATTGTGTATAGAGCGAGAATTAAGGGGAAAGCGAGGAGCTTAAGCTAAGGATATTGATTTAGAATCATTTCTTTTAGCCCAATTGCGCCATTTGGCATCATCCGTATAATCTGCTTCTACTAATGGAGTACCTCTAAATTTTGTTTTCTTCGAAATTTAATTTTCTTACTAACAGATAATAATTATGATTAGAAAGGGTTAATGTATAAAGAAATTCATAATTTCAAATTAAATGAAATCTCGCGCTTTTTGTATGATTATAGAGGAGTCAGGTATATTGACAAGGGTTTTTGAACGTGAAATCAGTTTGAAAAGGGAATTTTGAGATACCATACGCTCATTGCTTCCATTAGGAACAGCACAAATTTTTAAACGTTCATATTTTTATTTTTAAATTTTAACTTCACGTATCACATCTAAGCGCATAAAAGAAATGGTAATGACATTTAGCGCGGTTCAGTCAAGACCGTTTATTTTCCAGCACCTTCCGCGAGGCGTATTCGCTCGTGAACGAGTTTCAAAGGTGAAAGTTCTTTCCACGGCTCGACGGACGCGATCCATTGTTCGTAGGGAATATCAGCGGCGTCATAGTACGCTCTCTAGCATCGGGGCCGTTTATCGATCCCATCCTGGCTCCGATCGATCGCGATAGATCCTTCGATCGTGGATAACGGTCGCGCGGAATGTCGCTTCAGGGCGATCTCACGCCAAGTCATTAATTACCAGGGTTATTAATCGTCCCGCTCGGAGGGGGAAGTATCATTGCACGAAACGCTATTCGACCGGTTTCCTCCGCGAACCGGTTGATTTATTCTTTGACCTTGAACTTTCGTTCCGCGGTAAAGCCTAAAGAACGCGAACATAAGTTTGATCGTTGTTGCCGTAGCTACTGCACCACGAGGACTATGGACAAGAGAAAACCCACTGCCCAGCACTGTTGAATAGCGCAGAAATCCGCGAATAATTATCCCACAGCTTTGAGAAATCCCACAATTCCCTGGACAAGAGTAATACGTTTTTTATCATACACATTATATATAAAAGTTCTTTATTCGGTTTACGCTTAAATAGATGATCTCAATTTTCACATATTCCTCCTTGAGTGTACATCACTAAGGTTTCCTTTATACGGGTTTAAAAAAGGATTTATGCTTGAGACACTTTGATCGAATAGAACATCATAACAATGTCATCCGTAGTTTCTCTTTCAACGGGGATTGCCAAGTCGCAATCGTGTTCGACGTCGAAATCCGCAGGACGCTGCGGGAAAGAGAATGCGAGGGCCGTACCTAGTGTTAAAACTTTTATTATTCCTCCTTAAAGCGATGCGCACCGCGGTATATTTAGCCTGCGAACACGTCTCGCGGCGAGCGTGAATTCGGCTTTACACGACGCCATCCTTCCCTTGTAATCGAAAAACGTGGAGTCCTTGTACGTACTCCTGAGACTCGCCGTACCGTAAAACATGTTTTCCACGCGGTCGCGCCGGCATTCACCACGTATATTCACCGTGGGCCCTCTTTCGCCACGATTTGCACGCGTGTTCCCGGTCGTCTCCAAGAGCCATTACCGTGAAACATGCCCTCGCGGGGCATGATTCGGCACTCGAGAAGGCCCCGCTCGCGGATTTCCGAATTGGCAAATTCCGACGTCATTTTCTCATCGCAAACCCTGATTCTGGGATTATTGTTATTTATTATTCTTGTGATTATTCTGGGATTATTGTTATTTATTATTATCGTGATTATTCTGGGATTGTGTTAAAACATCGAAGTGATTGGACGTCTGACACTGGAATTACCAGTAGGGTAAAAATAATCGATCTTTTAATTTTCCTATTTAATTCCAGGAATTGACGATGATATGTTTTTTGGAATAATTTCATTATTTTTTTATAGTATTAGAAGGATCGTATAGATCCAGTTGTTGGTGTATTGAGTATGTTTATAGTGTATTTAGATATGTTGGAGTAATAGTCGGTAGTTCTAAAGTCGGAATTTCTGAAGCTCGAGACGATTCTATTGGAAGCGACATTTCTGATAATCTTGAAATCCAAAAGTGTAGCGTGATTCGACACTTGACAAAGTTCCATCCTCGAATCCAGTCCCCCCGAATTTGGCGGAATCCTAGCACGCGATAATACCTTTCTCGAATCCTCTCACGAATGGGCACAAACCTCAACTCTGCTACAATTATCGTATCAGGTACCACCGACCCAGCGATCCTTCCACACGAACTCTAAACACTCGACCTCCCTAAATCGGACAAAAGCACGAGTGCATAAAACTCATATACCTCTCCAATTCTCCAAACCCAATCGAAACCTCAAATTCGCCAAGACTCCGAGTCCAATTCCCCAAACCCAATCCCACCGCGAGCCTGATCAAAATCACGAGCTCGGATGTGTTTCACCGCTCGAGAAATTCCGTGCGTCCAGTTCTGGAATTCCCAGGGTCCGAAGACCGACGAGAGCTCCTTCGGAGGACTAAGGCGTGTGCGTGCAACACAGCCATCCTCCTGCACCGATGGGTCCCACTTTCCGCGAATCACTCGGTACAACCCCGGAGACACCGTAAACATGATATACCGCCATGCGGTCATTGGACACGACCGTACGTCCCCCCGATCTGCCGGTGTAACCGAGCGTTTCCTCGTATCTTCGCATTCGAAACCTACCTATTCATTGTTTTATAGGAGCCGTAAAGATGTCAGGCAATTAAAAGATTTGCCTGATTTGTTGCGTGGGCGGCCACCATCGAGTGGCGGCGGCGGTGACTCGGGTGGGTGGCGAGTCCAGGTGGGTGGACGAACGTCGTGAAACCGCACGGCACCGTGCCCACGTGCACGCTCGGGGACACCTGACATTGTACCATCGTTGTCCTACAAAAGGCGCCTTCAGCTATGCTCATAAACGTCCCGCTTCTACGGACCCGCCGTGATATACAGTGAGCTGTATATTACACTTGTAACGCGCAACGATGCCGAGGAGGTTTCGGGTTAAACAGCCACTACCGTCCATTTCACTTCGATATCGCCCATTGGCTCTCTCGAGGTGTCCCCAATGCTCGAACCTTGGCGAGTCCTTCAGCGAGGAGGATGCACGCTGATGGGTGTATCCGCGTATCGATGTGTACGAACAATTAAGTGTTTATGCTCTCTTGCTGAGCCTTTGGGACGCGACGCGTATCGATGGTATCGTCACCCACGCGTAGAACTTCCGGGAAAGCAGTTCCGAGGATGAGCAAAGGGCAGGTGTTGGAGACTTTGATTTTTTCTCGTGAACTCTCTACGAACGAAACTTTCTCCATGAATTTAATTCGTGGTTTTGTTTTTATCATTGTTTCTATTGGTTTAACGCGTCGTAACGGGTAATACTTTCGCAGCTCTCTTACCATCCCTGACGTAGATCGATTGATTTTTACGATTCAATCTAATAGGTGATAAATGTTGCTTGAAATTATTCGTGTGTACGTAGCGTTTCTGTATTGTTTGTACGTTTAATCGCTTGGGTATCGACCGCCGAGTACATTTATCCTGGGAGTTAACGTGTAATCATTACCTCGCGAGGAACGCGTGACGCGTTCCAGCAGCACGCGTGTTCCTACAGCGTAATTACGCTTATTTTCGCAGCAGTGAGCAGAGGAAAGAGAAACGAGTGTACGCCTATGAATACTCGCAGCATGGCAAATATGATCTACCAAGCGATTATACGCGCTAATATCAGTGGAGGGATTCGAGTGGATTTTAACTCATCTTTTCAGGCTTTTTCCTTATCGAGGTTTATAATATACACGTTACATAGAAAAGAGTCCAATACGCATGATTGAATCTTCGGTAGTTTTTTTTATAACACAAATCTACGAACATCGTCATAACGTCTCCAATCGCGTTTGAATTTTTCTCCATTTATCCGATCCGAATCATCAAAATAATATCGCGCCTTCCTCGCCAATAAAGAAGGGTGAATATCGTAGATTTTTCGTGGTCCACGATCAGAAATCGATTGTTCAATACAACAATCCCAAAAAATCCAGCGTCGATACAAAAAAAAACCAACTATATTATCACAATAATCTCGCTCTTTTCTCGTGGACAAGCAATTCCGATCATCTCAGCCTCCCCGTGCTCCACGATCACCGACTAATCCGCATACGAACCTCGATCAGCACCGTTTCCTGGGTCAACGGTTGACAGCCAAGTCTCCCCAGAATCCCAGGCTAAGGTACGGACGCAAGCAGATCCGCCACGACGCCGCCGAAAGAAACCATCGCGTGGCTCATTTAATTCCCAAATGCCGACGCAATCAATCTCCATGGCAGACCGTATCCTTGCCGATGTTTCCTTGGCTGGAAACCACCGGCGCAAGCAGATCGTATCTCGGAGGAGAAAACCTCGCGGTGTACGTCGGCCTCTGGGCAGCGACAATGCGACGAGAACTCTGGCCAGTCCGCAGGTTGGTCACGATGCGCCGCGCCGTCGAGTGGAAAGCCCTGGTTAAGGCCATGCGAGGAAAGGAGAGAGAGCGAGAGAGGATCGTGGCTAGGAAGAGGGGCTGAGAAGGACAGAGAGGGAGGGAGGGGGAAGGGAGGACGGTTTCAGTGGGAGATTAAAACAATGCGACCGGCCAGATAACGCGGGTGTGACAGCTATCCCTATCCACGGATCGGAGACGTGGCTACGCGGATGGACCTTAACGAGGCCCCTCTAATAAATAACCGGCGGAGTTTCTCCGTTCCTCTCGGTCTTTTTCTCCCTCCACCTCGGCCCCCTCGTGCCTCGAGAGCCGCGCAAGGATGGAAGGCCGAGGGGATGGACCCCAAACAGGCCTGGCCACTAAGATGGATGTGCTTCGAGGCGCCGCCGTCACCTGGCAGGCCTTCCAGCAGACCTCCGGTTGTACCTTGCGGAGGAGGGAGCCTCCGAGCGGGCCAGACACGACACCTTGCATCCAGGGAAAAAACTACCCGGCGATCGCGCGACGTGCCGCCCCTTTTTCGTCGCAGCGCTTCTTTGGCCTGGCAGAGCGCCGCGATTCGTTGTAATTCGCGGCAAATACCATCGAGGTGCTCGTTGCGCTCTTCCCCCCTTTTCGCCCGATTCCACCAACGAGTGGAACCTTCACTTCGGAGCGCTCGAGGGCCACGCTCGTTTGCGAAAGTATGCTGGAAATGTGGGAAGCGCAGCGATCGCGCTTCTTTCTCGAAACGCTTCGTTCTACCTGTTGCTCGATATTGGAAGGTGGCTCTTGGTGGTGCCACGTTGGAGTTCATGGAGCTTCATAGGTAGAGAAGGCTTTGACTTAATGAAGCCTGATGAAATTTTGAGGGGCTGGCTAGAGTCGGAGAAGGTCTCGGTGGACCTGCTGTGCCAATAGGATACGACGCTTTTCAACGAAGAATGCTATTAGAACAGTCGTGCTGTGTGCTACTTAAGCGGTTAATTTAGGGCTTGCGAAGTAAGCCTGGACTATGGTCCCCGTCGATTTCGATGAAATTGAAGAAGAAGAATAGATTTATTCGCTCAACAAGCTTCAGCATCATTGCAGTTACAACGGAAGAATATAAAAAATCGAAAATTGTTTAGAATTAAAAAAAAATCATGTCCTATATTACGCATGGAAATCGCATTGCTATATTCTACAGCTTGGCATTATAAGTAGGTAGTCTTATTCGCTTTTCTTATTCAACTTATGTACTCTAGACATTGGCATTATAGACATGTACTCTTATTCACTCTTCCATCATCTTTACGCCACCATCGAACGTGCGAACTCTCGTAAATATCCTCGTACCAAAATCGCCACGGAACGAAGCGCGCGTGTTATTGTTCATTATCGAGATTTCCTCGGCAAATTGCTTCATTCCCATCGGAATGAAAATTTCCTTCGAGAGAATTACGATAAGTCGCGTAGCATTATCCCCGGATCCACGCGCGACGCACGAATACGATAACATCGGCAATCCAGGATCCCTTCTCGGGGAGTAGAAGCGTGCAATTCCGCTCACGCAACAGGCGTCAACCTTATGACATAAACCGTAACTCGATTGCAACCGTATCTTATCTCGAGGTCAAACGACAACTACCGGGCGTGCATCACGTAGCGCAACGACGTACGATCTTCCGTGAAGGGCCACGAATAACGATAAGGCTAAGGACCGCGTCCTGGGAACTGGAAATTTACGGTCCGCTTCTTTCGAGGGACGTCTTCCTCCTTCTTTTTTTTTTTCCTTTCCTCTCCTCTCCCCGCACGGCTAGTTATTCCGATTCTACCATCCTGGTTCCTGGCTACCGATAATACGCGCGCCTTCAGCTCGAGCGGGCCCGATCCTCGATACCTGGCCGACTCTGTAACCCCGAGGGTTTCACTTATCGCACGGCCGATCTTCTTCACGCATATTATACCCCGAGAAAAACAGAGGGAATAAAAAAGGACACGTCCACCGCGGCGGCTCGTGAGCTCCGCCGCGCGAGTAACAGGATCAGGTTACCCTCTTGGAAAAAGGAAAAGGGCCCAGTGGTATTCCTCCGTGGCGGTCCCCTTCAAAAAGCCTCGGCCGGGGAAGGGTTGACGGATCCCATCCGACGAATCGCGAGCCAGCCCCGTTTCCCCGTTAGCTCGATTCGTCTGCGAAACTTTCGCCGTACTTCGCCGCGAGATCCGCTTACGTCGTGGAAAAGGGAACACTCGATGATCATGACTGTTGAGCTTGTTGGATTTCTGTTCGTAACCCTTATGTAGGGAACTGCGCATGCGCATATCTATTTGGACGCTTATTGGTTCTTATACATTTCTGGGAACGTGTTACGAAATCTGATTGGTTCTCCATTTCTCGGATATTTTTCGGTATTACATTGTGTGCGTGTATAATATCGAACATTAAAGCGGTAAGGTTACTAAAAAAAACTGAAAATCTCGGTTGGTTGCGTAGGTATGAATACCAACAATGAATCTATTTCTCGCAGCATTCTGAGATAACAGGAAGAGTAATTTTACCCGTAGTACATTCTGTATTATCCGTGGCATTTATTTTCGATAAGCTTCTCAATAATATCTGAGATAAATTATCGATGCTTTCGTCAGCGCCATTTTGCGCTTAAGTTCAATCGTCGATTACTTTCTCCTCAAGTCCGTTTCTCCAGGATACCACGCCTGTTCTCGCCTGGTAAACCGCGAGGCCCGAAAAATCCCTAAGCGCGGATATTAAAAATCGCGTCTCCTCGGTGGGCCCGCCGCGTCCAACGATGGGAAGCATAAATCTTCCCCGGATCCCATGATTGACGTCTATTTAATAGAAACGCAACTATACAAGGACGGTGCGGAATAACATTAACTCGTCCAGGAGTCGAGGGGGCTGGTCTCGCCGCGACGGGTGGCCATTGTACCCCTTGGACCCCTGCGAGCCGAGGCCTTTCTCCCATTCTTGTGCCTGCCAGCTCCCTCGTAAAGTCAAACGTTGACACTAGCCGCGGGACACCGGCTACGTGGCCCCCAAAACCTCTCTTTCCCTCTCCATCCCCACCCTCCTCCGCCTCCTTTTCCACGGGCTTTCTCGTGCGTCGTTATGTTATTATTACCGCTCTAGGACGCCTGCCACGGAAAAGTGGGCGTGATGTCACATCGAGCCAAGGCCCAGGGGTCAAGGATACGTATCCGGACGCTCGAATGGTTGCTTGTGGCTAGGGGAGTGACAGAAGTTGGGCAGGTTGCCCGTCTAATTGGGTGAAATTGATTGAAAAACACGATTTCAGGCCCTCTCCTTGTTGAGGTTTATAATATATATGCGTCTCGTAGAAAAGAATCCAATACAATAAGGGATAAATCTTGGGTGGTTTTTTTATAACCCAAGTATATGAACGTCGTCATAGCGTTCTCCAATAGCGTATGAATTTTTCTCCGCTTATGCGATCGCCGATTTGGCGTGAGAATTCAGCAAAATCTGTTTCTAAATAATACTACGCTTTCTTCGCGGTTAAAGAAGCTTGAGTATCGTAGACTTCTCGTGGTTCACGATCAACGATCGATTGTACAATATAGGAATCGCGGTGGACATCTCTTCCAGTGTCGGTAAAAGATAAAAGAACTATACTATTATCAGGATAATCTTGCTCTTTTCTCGTGGACAAGCAACTCCGGCCATCTCAGCCTTGTCGTCGTCCACGATCTGACTATTCTACATACGTGACTACGAGCGTACTGTCACGAGTGGTAGTAGTTGGGCAGATTGCTCGTTTAATTGGGTAAAATTGATGGAAAAGCCGCTTTAGCATCGTGATCGTTACGTTAATATTGTGGAGATAAAGCCTCGATCAGGGATGGGGGGGGGGGGCACCTCGAGTCGAGCTACGAGAATGCGGGGATGTCGCTAGGTGTGTATAGTCGATGGAAACTCGTGATTTAACGGCGCATGTCATTATACTTGACAAGAATTTACGCACGATACAGAATAACGCGATTAAAAGATCGATTTACCACTATATATTTGAGTGTCTAATAAAGTATATACACGATGTCGAAACTTCGACAATTTTTAGTTTCATTCGGTCGATCAGATTCCTTCGATAGTCACAAACATGCATGTTGTATCGTTTTCAATAATACTAAAAATCAAGGTCGACATATAACAACCAAAATTTGAATCAATATTTTTCTCGTGAAGCTTTTGAACACTTTGTTTTATATTTTTTATATTTTCTTTGTTATATTCTCCTCTAATTCATGTACCAGTCAATTCATCAAATAAACAAGCAAAACAAGCACACGTGCCAACGGTACACTACGGAAAGTCCACTGGAATCGTCGATGACGAACATGCGACTTTAATAGCGGAGTTATAAATATTTTCTCGCTTTTTCCACGAAGACTCGATAAACGTTTTACGACAAAATTTCCATCGGCCATGCGCACCATCCGCGCTATGTAAAGATGTAAATGCTCCGCGGCGGAGGCCAGGCTCTTTTTTCCGTCGTTGCGAGAAGCTTAGAAGCGAGTATAGCGTGGTGAGCCAATCGCACCAGGACGAGGCGGCACAGCGTCGTTCGTTAAATTAGGAAGTTTATGGGTGCATTAGCAAACTTAACGACCTAATCAGAACGGCACGGCATCAGAAAAGCCGCAACGGAATTGACGTGAGCATCCTGACACGGGCCCGACGCCTCGGGCCCGAAGGGCTAAGCAAACAATGCCTTTTATCTTCACCGATGGCCTATCGGCTCCCAGGACTACGTTTCACGCCTCCTTGTTTCCAGAGATAAATTTCCCTATCGGTATACGACTCGTCCTTGAAAATACGCGTATGGTATCGCCATCATTCCTCATATTCTTGAGAACTTTATACCCAATCGCTTCAAGTCTCCAGTAGTTTACAGCAAGCATACCGAATATTCCTGCAAATTTGTCTAAGTTGATAAGTGGATGAAAGAACTCGATGATTCGTACGGAGAATAGAGTACCAGAGCGATCATGGAGTCGCGTCTCAAAATCCACGTATCTAATACTACACGATGCTTCGTCGTAATATACTTTTTTAATAAAACATATTACCTCTGCGTTTAATGGAATATATTAACTCTGCTATGGAAGCAGTTTGTGAAACTTTTACCAGCCTCCCTCGTGTATTTACATAAACAATTAAACTCCGGCTCTGATTCGATCTCCACTCCGTTACAATCCTCCTGACCTACGATCCATTTGAGACCATAGCTTCCAGGCTAAGACGACCTCAACGACTCGGTCCCCTGAAATGAACCGAGCGACTAACAGGATCATCGAGCACATCCTAGTCGCTGATGGAGGATATTCGCGTCCCCATCTCCCGGGATAAATAGCCCGGGCGATCGAAGCCGCGGATTAAGCGAGCAAGCAAACGGAGCATCGGTTAGACTGCGTCCGCGGGAGGACGATATTCTTACTTAAAACCCGGGTAAGACGATGCGCCAACGCATCTACCGGGATCCTAGTCGAACTTTATCGCTGGCCGAGCCGCGAACTGGTTGTGGGGGAATTGCGAGGCAAGAGGCTCGAAACAAGAGGAACACGAATGCTGGTAAGAAGAGGGCAGGAGGGGGAGGAGGGAGGAGGGAGGAGGGAGGAGGATGAAAAGAGAAGCAAAGGAAAGGGGCAGAGGTTTGCTTTTGCGCTTCGTCGGCGAGATCAAGGTGGCGCCACGCCTCCAGACCGCCTCCTCTAATCATCGGCTCATTACTCATTAGTACTAATGAGCCGCGCGCGCCATTTATACCTACCTACGAGGAAACAACACCTAGGAAACCGGCCGAATGCTCGGTACAATGGCACCTAACCGAATGCTGCCCGGGGTGTACGAAGGCTTTACTCCTCGTGGCGATAAGCGGCACGCAAGCCAGGTAGCCCCGCGCACGATCCACGACAAGGAGGATCGATAAGCGGCCCGTGGTGTATCGTGAAACGGAACGATTCGACGGAAGGTCAGGTGACGATGATTAACGACTGGCCTAATGGAAAACGTCTCCAGCAGTCCGCGTTTCCTACGAGCATCCGTGATTCTCCGCAGTGACTGCGCTGGAAATTCAAATTCCTCGAAGGACGACCCGCTGTGGTTTTCCGGTTTGGCTCATTGAAATGTATCTAATGCGCGGTGCGAGGTTTTCGAGTGGCGGGCCGAAACTCTGGTTTTGGCTTCCTCCATTCTTCTTTGGGTTTCTGGTGTAGATCTTACGTTTATGGAATAATTATTATGATTTTTTTTATGAGTACACTTCATTCTGTTTTCACGCGAACTTCTTTTACGCGATTTTGATTTAGCATTAATTAGGAACAGAATTTAATTCGCTTTTTACAGGACTTATTTTGATTTAACGCGATCGACTCAAATTGTAAGAAGGAGATTTTGCTTTACTTTTCCTTTTTATAACCGCGACATTGGAGATATTTTTTTATACGAATTTTTTTACACCTATTCCTCGGTAAGGTATCTATCGTGTAAAAAGAGAATAAGGTGTATAGCTGATCGTGTATCGCGTGTTCATAACGGATTTCTTTGTCATCCGTTCTCCTAGATTTTCCCCGCGCGATATATGCACTCTCTCGAAGTTCATTTACGTGCATCCGATAGAGCCGCGTTTCATGTATATTCATGTTACGGGCATAAAGAGCGTAAATAATCTCTGATCGAAGAAAGAGGAGGAGCCTCGTAACTCGAGCTGACCTTTTATGGGATTTCTCGAAGCGAATACAGCTTTGAGTTTCCATCGAGCGGCTCGAATATCTTCCCGATTAAGAATCCCATATAACCAGGACCTGGCCGAGGGGACGGAAAGTCGAAGGGGACCGCTCGTGATCCTGACTCGCACGCATCACCCCCGTTTCCCATAAAACTGGCCATGACATCGTGCCCAGTGAAGCGACCACGTGTGACGAACGGTCGCGCGTACCGCGCTTAGAACTGCGTCTTGTTACATCCGTCGCATCCGCCGGTCCGTAAAATTGCCGCCACCTGCCACCCTCGCAGAATCCGTCTCCCCCCCGGTGCCAGCACGGATCCTGACTCATCCCGTTGCCTCCGAGTATTTAATGCATTTATAATACGAAACTTAATGACCCCTGACCCGTCCTCTCGAATGGAATTTATCGCAAAGTCGGCTCGGCTCGGTAAACTCAAATCTGAAATGGATTAAATTGAAGTTCCATTGGGAGATTTCGAATGTCGTTATTCTCCTAAAGTTGAATCTATCTATTACGCGACAAGAAACTAGACTCTCCTTGGAATATCCAAGGATTTCGACATGGTAATGTAGGAATGTCGAAAAAGTACTAGACGTGGTACGGAGAATACTCGATGCCCCTTGTTTGTAGAGGGAATTTAATATCCTGGGTGATGGAAGATTCTCTTAAATACTCGCTGCCCCAGTGGTCCACTTAAAGTTTCATTCCGAAATGACTTAATTACGGCAACAGAGTGGGGGCATTCATTAGTTCCTCGGCTTAAAGGAATAAGGAATCATTACATTACATTAGAGCGGGTAGCTCAGGGGGAGAGTCTGTTATCCGAGTCGCGAGGGTAAGCACCACTCGGTGCACGAAATATAATGTGATTGTTTCCGAGCCAACGCTTGCCCTGGGGGCTGCCGCTCGTTCTGCTGCTGATGACTTCATTTCCATCGGATCATGGTTTTCTCCCTATTTTGCACCGATCGTCAACCGAGAAAAAAGGGAGATCTCAACTTGCGCGATCCAGGTTTTGATCGAGTTGAAGTTTCGATCTTGATACTTTTCATAATGTTTGGTATGTGTGTTTTTTTTAATCGACTTCGATGCGTGAAAGGGAATATGGATGATTTTGATAATCAATATCGAGTATGAATAGAGGATAATGGAAAACGTTGATATTTATTATCGTATGCATATGATTTATTCAGGCATTTGTACTTCGTACAAAACAGAGGCTTGAAAAACTCACAGCGATAAACAAGCGCTTAATATTATTAAAAAAAAAACTAGAAAATATCAATATGATTATAATAAAAAACATAAGTTTTTGTGTATGGCTTTTATAACTTTTTGCGAAGAATAAAAAATATATTTTGAACGACAGATAAATTCTATATATTGATAATGAGCTTCTAGAAAGTATAAAGCCCTTCTTCGATCTATCCGACGAATCGTTCTAACGATTCGAACATTTGAGATTAATTGGACACAACGTCCAACGCTGCTTTGACGTAACCAGATGTTTTTTACCAGCATATGTACTTAATAACGAGTTCCCTGGAAACGAAGAAGTTCCAAGAACTATAAAAAAAAGATTCACAAAAAGAACTTAATACGGTTAACCGTTGCAAGGCACCAGAATAAGATACGAGTGCACATATTCAATAACGAACTTCAGTATAAAGAAATACATAGCTGTATTTCTCACTCTCTGCATATAAACCACAAAAAAATTACCCGATAACGCTGTATTTTCTATACATCCTGATCGATGAACTTCTTCAAAAATACTTCATAATTAAACCGACCTCTTATCACAGTAGGTCAAGCGCATATAATCACTCGTCTTTATTCGAAGTGTCTCAATGCACTCCGAGGGGTCCTTCTTCTCAAAGCGCATTTTTCAAGGGCTCAGGCTTCCTTTTTTCCTCACGCGTACAGCGCTGCTTGCCATATGGCCCACGAAGCGTTGCCGCGATGGGAAAACATCGATAAAAGTTCAACAGCCGATCGACCAAGGGCCAAATCCAGCCTCGCGTATCGGGCCTCGCGTTTTCTGGATTCAAAGCAGAAGAAGAAGAAAAAAGAAAAACTCTTTACTCCTATCTAGAAAAGGCATCGACGAGCTGCCAACAATTAATCCGGCCTAACAACAGTGCGGAGCAGGACCGTAACCCTATACCCGGGGACCGTAGCTTAGAAATGGCGGCTGGAGGGCGAAAAGCACTAGGTCCGATCTCATATCGTATTTCGTGTTATTCAAATGCCAACAATGCCATTAAAGGATTTCTCCGGTAATCCTTTCCCCGCAGTTGGCGAGAGGACGCGGCTGGCAAAGGACGAGAAGGCGCACAAAGAGTTGGCCCGAGACAAACCGACGCAAACAGCCGCGGGACAATGAAGCCGTGCCTATCTGCGAGCTTTGTTCTTGCCGATCGACTAGGCTCCCTGCTTTCGTTCCGCATATTTCCTCGGCTCCTCATAGGCCATTTCGAGCGGATACAATTTTCCGATTTGTCTTGCGCCGATTCGTATCGTCGCCTGGTAATAGTTGGGTTCCTTTGCTCTGAATACCTCTTGTGGATGAAAATAATGTTTATTTCTAATTGGTATTTCTTGAATTATATTTGAAATATTTTTGAAATGTTTTTTTCCATTATGATGCTTCGCGATATTTTATATTTTTTATATTTGCGGATGTATAGCGAAAGGTTTTGGTCCACTGATCCCTTTTTACGAGAAAATCACAGACCTGCTTGTACTTCGAAAGTTGTTGGTTTTTTTTCTGTGAAGAAATATCTCGAATAAAGATACGATCGAAATACGTTTGGAATGTTTAGTAATCGATTTAATTTTGAAAAGAATAGTAGCCTGCGGCTATCGATTATCGTCGATTTCGTACACACAAAATCGGTACATATTAATTGACCATTAATTTATTATCTGGCCCACGCTTATCTCCGATCGGAGTTATAAACCAAGGGATTTGCATGATGACAAGAACGACTTGTTACGCAATATTTTAATTTCGTCGAGGAGGCCCGTTTAATGCGCGCACTCATATCGATCTGCCATGGTTATCATTCCGCGGATATCGCGAGTGTGAGAAAACTCGGGGCATATTTTTCATGCATTTTATTCGGCGATAAAAGTCACTTGCTATGCGGGTCCGCGCGAGCCCGATCGAGATGAATTTCAACGAATTCGAGAGTCCAGCGGCTTAAATTATTACGCAAAGGCATCAACTTGTTAACGTCATTTTGCACGTGAGCGACTACTGGTCTCTCCGCTCTTTCTCCGTGACTGTTATTTTTCCTAAAGAGCGTCCATAAACCGGACACTTTAAACGTACGGCAAGCACTACGGTCTATTTAGTATTCAACGGTGTCGCGGCATGCGAGAACGAGGAATGAATACCGTCGTCCCTTTCGCTGCGACCATAAAGTTTATTTTTACCAGTTACGAGAGGATTGATGAGGTAACCAGTGTTGAAAGAATGGATTTGCAGAAAAGGTTGCTTCTAGTGCTAAGGCTCACCTGCGACACTTCCTTACCTGGACGTGCATCCACATTTTTATCTGCTCTCTCGCTTTTTACGATATCCTTCGTGCGATCTAAGCATATGGATATCGGCTTAAACGAGCTGCTCGTATGCATACATTTTTTTGATCCGTCGCGGATCACCTGTTTTTTTTTTTTTTTTTTACGGGATATTTATAGCAGCTACACATTCGTAGGTCTTGGCTATTATTATTTTTATTATAGTCACGTCCTGCGTCGATATGGTATTTTTAATTGGTAACCAGGTCGTAGATAATCCGTCGCGAATATTAAATTGACGCAGAGAATGCACCGTTGTTGAATACGAACGATTATGCCTTTGGAAAGGTTCTGGATGCTTAAATTGGTACAGGTTGCTTACTGTTGGCGGTTTGCTTCCAAGGCAAATGGATATTTTTGTTGGATAAATTTCTGTTTAATACTATCTTGGTTACTTTGCTGACATTTACGCCTATGTTATCGTGATAAGTAACACCGGCCGTATTCCTTGCACCGTACCAACCGCTGATTTACCTAATATTATTTGCGCGCAAGTGCACGATAAGTTAAAATAATGTAAATCGAGCGGCGCGATAAATCGAGGCTTACGTACAGTCACAATTCTGAGGAGCGGTAACTGCTCTAGGGGTCGTTCATGTCGAAAGCGTTCATACTGAAAATACGTTATCGGGTCTAAGAGTAAGAGTCGCGATTCCACGATTTACGATCGTCAACTTACAAACGCACCGTCATTATTTTATAAGCACGGCGCACGTTAAACGATTCTCCAACCTTCTCTATTTTTTGCTTTCAGGTGAGTAATCACGTGAACTTAGTACCGATTCACTAGCTCTGGTAACGCTGTCCCAAAGGTCCCGGCGACAACCGGTGAGTAAAATACTCTCTCGACTGCCACGAGACGCTCCGGCTGCTTCCTTGGCGCGTCATCGTGTCCTCAGCGAGTAGCTATCATCGACTCTAATTTTCTACGAGCCGCCATTACGGCCGTACATTAGCAGCGCGCAGCTACGCGATCATAGAAACATCCTTAATATTCCAACAAATGATATCTCTTTCGAAAGAGGAGAGCAAACGACGCGCGGCGAAACGTCGTCCGAGAGTCCCGGTGGATCGTAAAGGGTTAAGAACGAGGGTCTTTAGCGCTGCTACGCAACGATGTGTTGCCCTCGTGGAAGTCGCTTATCCGCACACAAACAGTTTTAACCACGGCACGCCGCCTATTCCCACACCAAGGAGCGTGGCATCGGCCGTTTGTCCGTGAAACAATTTCGTGGGCGTCGCCGCTATGTTACGAGCGTAAACACGCGATATACTCGGCTGTCCTCAGGGCGCGGGGCGAGGCGGAGCGGGGAGGCGACGAAGCCCCTCCGAAAAGGTGGAAAAAGGGAGGAAGGGAGTCGCAGGACCCGGTGATAATTCAAGCAAAAGGATGCATCAATCGTGTCCCCTCCCCCTCCTCCTTCTCCGCCCCTTCTCGCGACCCCTCCAGAAATAGAGCGATGCTGCTATCTCCGTCCCTCCTGGCGCAGCCTCGCCTCTTCTCCCTCGAGGAAAACCGAATGACTACCGATTTTCCCTTATTGCCGACCGCCACGAGACGCACCCCCACCCCTGCTCGCACTTTCGAAACATAAATCTTGTCCCCGCGGCTGCTCGCCCCGGAACTGATCAAATTTGGATCTGGCCTGCACCGATTGCCTGAGTGCCGAAAATTGACGGGTTATTGTTCACTGTCGACCTCGCGTTATTGGGGGAACTTACGTTCGCGCGCATCTTGGGTTTGTGTGTGTGTGTGTGGATGAAAGTGTAATTCTTAGGTAAAAGTTAGTGGAGAGAAGGGTGGGTGTGTATATTAGGGGTATAAGTGTGGACTTGGATTGTTATTGTATTGAGAGCAGGTGTTTAGCGTGCATAATTATTCAGTATGTATTTGGATATTTGGATAGAGATGGTTTTACTTCTTCTTGGATAATGCTCGAGGTTCTTGGCAAAGTGAGGGTATATGGTCTTCTTCGAGTAATTGTTGCTCGATAGATAGATAGTAGGTAATTGCTCGAAAAAGGATTTTATATAATTTTCAAGTCATTTTATATGAATTCAAGTATTTGGATATAAGTAATTTTGTAACCATTTTCGGGCAATTGTATATCAGTATTTGGGTAAAATAATTTTCATTTGGATAACGATTTTTTTGTTTGGGACTCGTACAAAAGCTTCTCAGGAGAGATATTGAAAAGGGACGCTGGCATTCGTAACGACAAAATCTATTACTTACTACTTCCGGCTGGTGATAAATCGCATTTTCTCCGCACTTAGCGCGTCCTTTACCCCTTTCTACAATAATGGTATTACAAAGGTCGATGCTTGAGGCAGGATTCAATTTGTCCGGCCGCGTTAGGGTTGGAGCCGCGACGTATACCTCGTGCGGCGTACTAACTTTTCGCGTCCGCGGCCAGAAAACGGCGCGCCATGCATTACCACGACAAATTATTTATTCCTTAATCTTTCCTGAGAGCGTTATTTATAGCGGGAAAAGTGTCGTGGAAGTAAACTCGCCCGTGCGGTTATCTCCCGTGCTCGCCCCTCCTCTTCCGCCCCGGGTGTTTTATCGAATTGGCGGCCGTTGGAGGGGGATCGTTTGTATCAATTTGCGAAAAGTTACCAAAAATGAGCCGCTGAAGTATGGCTCGGTAGCATCACCGTCGGTTTTTATACGATTATGCCTCCTGGAAAGATTGCCCGGCCACGTGCCGTCCTCGTCTTCCATCTTTTCTTTTTCAAGCAACCCTCTGCCTTTGTGAAGAAATCGCCACGTTTAGTTTCGCAGTTGAATCATTTAGGGTAGGGAAATAAGTGCGGCTCGTTTCGAGGTTGAATTTATTGCGAAACTTGCGGATCGAAGGGTACATACATTTTTGAACCTTTGAAGTTTTATTTTTATTTTTTTTATTTTAAACAAAGGACTGACAGTCGCTTCTTATTTCGCCATAATAGAAAATCAATGTATTTCTTTAAGTTTTTAATTATATTATTGATGCGTTATCTTATCTTCGGCTACGAAGAATAAGTTACAGTCTCGTTCGGTGTGACAGCTATAAAATCAATGTAGCATACGCATTCTTAGCTTATCAGGACTCTCACATGTTCTACCTTTTTCTTTGTCTTTCGAAACACACTACGCAATTCCTTTTAACACCTTCCCTTAGACCGTGAACTTTCCCAAAGAGTCATATTAATGTCCAAAAAGCTTGAAATCTCCAGAATAGTCTTCTTCCTCCATTCGTTATTGTCGAAAGCGATTTTAAATCTGAAACATGTTTTCACTCGATCACCGACCCGTCGTAATAAATCAAGCAAATGCACAAAGCATTCCGCCAATAGATGAGGATTCCAAACCGAAATCACTATTCCAGCCGCACTCGTGGAGTCAACAAAAAAAAAAAGAAGCGTCCCTAAAGCGCATAGGGTTAAGAAATGCTTTCGCCAGGAGGATCGCAAGGGCATTCTCACGTTTCCTTGGCGGCACTTAGTGGCCAAATTTCCGGCTCTTAGGCGCGGCGGCATTAAAAGACGAGAATTTAAAAGCTGTTAGCGCCCTCGGCACAGAACGCTTCCTGGCGCTCGGCTGATTTACGAAAGCGCACTTCGACACTTTTGCCCCGATAGATTTCCGAGCTGGCGCGTAGGAGGACTGGGCCCGAGGGCAGCGACGTTTAGACGGAGGAGAACAAAGGGCGCCGCCTCCGTGGAGGAGGGACCAGGCGCGTATTTAGGCGGCCGATTTTCGACGCAACGTTAACCAGATCACCGGATGCTCGTGACACTTTTCTCACCCACTCGACGCCGTTATCTCCGCCACTGGGAGCGTAAAATGTTTTTTTTTTTTGTGAAAAAGCATCGTTAACCCGTTGCACATAACGTTTCTTAACTCGATATAATCTCCTTTTCGGTGTTATTTCTGGATCTTGAAGGGAATGGAGAAGTTTGATCGAGAAACCTCTTGATTTCTTGATTCAGAATAATCCGCGAATTTTGAATGAAGCAATAGCTTGTTTAGAGTTTTTACACGCACTCTTTATTTGGAAGTCAGTATGAGTTGTAAAAGGTGAATACTGAAATTATCAAAGAGAGAATCGTAATTAAGGAAACGAATCGAATTCACTGTTATCTTATTATTCAGACACCGAAAATAGTACGATAATCGTGTTTGAATATTATCGACAGGCACTTTGAATATTATTGAACGCACTTTCGAAAGGGACGATCATCGAAATTTCCATATCTAGAGGAAGAAGTGCTCGATATAATTCCAATTTCTCTCGAGGCGTATCTGGTGAAAGTGTACGTACCAAGAGGCTTTTACTCGGGGTGAAATCGGTGCGTACTTACGGCTTCGCCTTTTCTCAGAGATAAAGCGGAAACGTTAAGGTCGTTACGGACCTTGAGAGAGAGAGAGAGATCGAGAGGAATAAAAAGAAACAAGATTCGAGCAATCGTTAATTATCGTTACTTTGTAGTTTCGCCGTGGTCCGTCGGGATAACCAATGATCGTTAGGCCAGTACGCAAAGTGCAGTGATCGTCGCCAGGGCGATAACGCCTTATGGCGAACTTCATAAAGGAGAGGTTACCAGGCAAGTTACCTTATCTTATTAAGTCTCGATATTCGAACGCCCATTCGGCTTATCTACCGCGTTAATATTGGCCACTTACGCCGGATAAATTCCCCGGTTGCGTGTGCGAGGCTGCAAACGAGTGATTACGTGCCTCGTATACGGTTCAGCATAACGCGGTTGCGGTAGCGGGAACGTGGGTTTTGAATGGTCGTAAGCGGGATCCTCCCGATAGAATGCCCCCTCGGTTCTCTACTACTCGATTCGCCCGCAGTTCAATTATTCTCGCTTGCTTTAAAGATAACTCCCGCGAAACGCCTCCAGAACGAGGCCCAACTGATGTTCCAACCACGATTTACTCGTAGTTCATCGAGATAACTGATATTAAACCACGATAGACGAGATGATGGACGTGCATCTAATTACGCACGAAGCAGACCACCGGATCTGAGGTCTCAGCGGACAATACCGTATCTAGTTAAACTCGAGGATTCTAGTTATATAAATTAAACGAACACCCTGTACAAAGTATACAACCCACAAAAACCCTAGTATAACCGATCCAATCAAACACCTCGACTATCCATTCACGGTTAATCTCAATAACGATCATATAACATCGCGCGACGATGATAACGAGGTATGTTCGTCATACCAAAGGGATACACAGAGACGTTGGAGAATACGCATCAGCGCCGAATTCAGGTCGATGTAAGAGGCCGTGTCAAGTGCAGCTCGACTTTCGAGATCCAAGGGGTTGAGCAAGCGAGAGGGAACCGAGGCATCGAGCCCCGGCGCTCATCGGTCTCATCAATGTTTCATATCGGGCCGCAGTGACCCCAGCTCGGTCCTGGCGATACTCTAAGTGGTTTTGCTCATAAAGCTGTACCGGCGCGTAGAATAATGTCGCCGGTAAGAGGTCTCAAGTGCGGGGATGAGGCGCAGGGGCGCACATGTGACCCCGGGAGAAGGCGGTCGCGCTCGGGCGGACTTACATTCATTACCAACCGCCTCCATGTCGCGATGCCTGTTCCTCGCTCGTCGAACAACGGAGCCATTCAATTACCGAAGTGCCAGCGTGTCCGCGTGTATATCAATTTTTTCCTACGCGCATCAATCCCCCCCGCGGCCCGCTTTAACGCCGCGATAAGGCAGCTCGCGTGTCGATCCGGGCTTTAATTAATATTTCGGCCGAGTTCGCGGTGCGAACTGATTAATCGCGAGTAACGGACACTCGCGGCGGTAACGCTCCGCGGCTCTGTGCCGGGATGGAGCTTTCGAGGCGTTTTTACGGCCGCCTAGAGCTCGAGGAATCGGGCCGAGCACGCGACTCGGCTCGAACGTGAGGGTGAATTATGACATCGCGTAAATTGCGCCGCCTTTCCTCGGACGTTTGATTACTCGCGTCGGGGATTTTTTGCCCACTTCCGTCTACCTACGAGCCGCGAGTGTTTTTATCCTTCTTAACCCCTCCGATGAAATCCGACCTCCTGCGTGCGGAGCTTAATACGAGGTGCTTTTGCAAACGGATCGTGTATACAGATACGTGTATTACGTAGAAGATATTGCGTAGAAGCTGTTATAATGCGTTGCATCTTGCATATTCTAAAGTGAACACTTATAATACCCCTAGAGAAGCGCGTGAGGATTAAAGTGTACGATCCCGATTGTTGTGTATGGAAGATAGAAGATGCTTTATCAGAAGGACTCCATTCGAATTTATGCTCTCGAGGTGTTTCAATTTTTGGGACGCATATTTCTAATTCACGTTACACAAGATTCGCGTGTACGGCAAGGGTGAAGGAAGCGGATACCCGATTTTTATGGTCTCGCTTCGTCCGCTACACCCCGACAAATCCTGTCGTGCTGCTCGCGATCTTACCGAGACACGATCGAATGAAAAAAAGGCGAAGTCGGGTCCTCGGCGCTTGGGTATCGCGTTACCAATCGGTCGGTTAGGAACGGTCTTCTTCTCTTTTCCTTACCCTTAGCACGAGATGCACGAACGGAGAGGGACGGCGGATAAAATTGAAATACAGGTTGGCGATATTCCGAGGCAAAAATGGCGAGCGTTTAGCAAACAGCGCGAAGTAATTGTTTATGTCTTTGGTCTTAGGCGTTAATCGGTAAGCTCTGGAATTTTGTGGCGTTGACATCGAATTCTTACCAGTGATCGATCAGGATTGCGGTACGTCGGTTGTCGGATAAATCAATTCAATTTAACGTAACACCCAAGGCGGAAGTTCGAATATAATGATCCACGTTACCGAGTTCCGCATGATTTATGCGACGTGTTTATTAGCACGTTACATCGGTTTGGATAAACTGGAAGAAGCACCTTCTCTCTCGAGACACAGGGTCCACGAACGATGCATTCTGATCGACGGAAAACGATTTATATAAATAAGTTCACCGGCAATGCTTACAAACAATCGAGCAAAACATTACACAAATCCAGATATCATACCTCGCATTCCGACTCAAGTAACAAGCGTCAATTTACATTTCCATACCAGACGATGTAAAAAATCCCAAAAGTTCAACATCCAGAAAGGAGAAGAAAACGCGAAAATAATTATCCAGAAGGAACCAATCCATATACCATTTCACACACCGTTTGAAAATCCCCCTTAAGCAATATCATCGATCGACACCAAAAACGAAGAGCACCAACGCGCAAGCTCGCGCGCAAATCCAGATCGAGGCTCGTCCTCCGACTGATTGATTCCACGCTAAAAGATCTTCCGCCGACGGTTGACAAACATAAAGACACGGCAGGAGGGGGGGGGGGGGGCAAAAGAAGGTAAGAAACTCGTACGCAAATCGGCACGCCACGGCCGAGGGTCCGGGATAAGACGGCCGATGGTAGCCCGCAGCGAGTCGCGCTAAGCAGAAGGGAGTCTAATGAGAGCTCGCTCTCCTAAGATAAGCACCGCGGCCCGGGTAGGCCTTAACGCGGCGTGCATTCGTCCGTGCATTCCTGTCCGGTTTCCTCCTTTTCTGGGCCCTCGGTCCACGGCCCGCATCCCGTCCGTCCGTCTCCGTCCCTCCGTCTCCCACCCGGGCCCCCCTGCTCGCTTCGCATCGTCCACCCCCGGCTTTTGTCTTATTATTTTGTCGGCGCGCGGCCAGCAGGTATATCTCTCCCTCTACACGGCACTCCTCTCTTCTCTCGATCCCCGCATATAAACATCGCGGCTTTATCTGAGCGTTTTATAGCGGAGGACCCCGCGGCCGATGGGGATCACCTCCTCCCTCCCTTCTGCCTCCGACCAACCTGGAAGAGGAGGAGAGCCGGATCCTGACGGAGATCACGGACCCTCTTCTGCCTACGCTTTCGTCCTCCTCCCCAACTCCCCGCCCGCCCCTGCCCACCAATTACGACGTTTGTTTTCGTGGATTTCTGCCTTTGTTTCGGCCAGGATGAATTTGAGGCGCAGACGACGACCGGATGCGGGGACTCCATCGAGAGGAGTCCGGGAGAGGAGGATGGAAGGACCTGGGGGAAGGAGCTGGGAGAGAGAGAGAGAGAGGGAGGGAGGGAGTTCGACGGTGTGATTAGCATAGCGTTGAATTCTTATCTCTCTCTCTCTTTCTCTCTCTTTCTCTTTTGGTTTGTCCACCTTGCTGTCGTTCTCGTCTCGAATTCTCATATATCTCTCTCTCTCTCTCTCTCTGTCTCTCTCTTTTCGTTTGTCCACCTTCCTGTCGTCCCTCCGTTGGCGATCCTCGGGCGGGCCGATAGCTGGGCGGTTCTCTCCTTTGCCCTTTCGCTCTTTTGGCCGACTCGAATTTCGTAATCTCCCTTATTTATTGCGGACGATTGCGCGTCTCGATGCAGGAGGATCGATCTACGGCCTCTCTGGTGCCGGCGATAAGCCGCTCGAAAACTCGCAAAACGTGGGCCGATTCGGGGGGAGCCTAGCCGATCGTGAGCGATATTTCAACCGGCGCTGTTTCTCGTGGCTTCGTTTACATAGTCCAGGTTCACGCCGCTGCTCGGTTAACGCTCTGAATCGCGGATCGTAGCTCGATAGGAAAATTTACTCCTCGAATATCCGAATATCGCGTACTTGGAATGCTGTGAGAATACTTTGCTAATACTCAGGGTGTGTGTTCAAGGGGGAAGGTGGATATTTATCTCTCGGCGAGCAGGAATGACTCGTTTTGCCTCCTCGATCGATTAAGGGGCTTTTATCGGAAATCGGGACTTTTCTATCGTTCGATACAAAAAGCCAATTCGAATACCCCGTAAAGGACGCATCGTGTATCATCGCAGTCGGAGTAATTATAGATGTATGCCATCCCGCATGCTGAAAAATTTTGCTCTTATCTTATATATGGATCGAGGAAACACGCGAAACGCATATACGAGTCCATTTCGTGCATTCGGCAGCCTTATCCTCGAACGATCGAGTGCAGGATAGCGATGTTAATTTGCCGTAATTATATTGCTTTGAATCACTGCTGATACCGATTTTTTGACGGCCGGTCGACGTTTTTGAAACGGCACCCGTCGTGCCGCCTTGAAAGTTGTCACGATATGCAGATAGTCATGTAAATTTACGCCTTCCAGCGACCAGCGCGACTTACTGCGCCGTATTTACACCGAGCAAATTCCCAAAAGCGACCGATAGACGCCTGAGGAGTCCGCCATTGTCCTCCGCTTAGTCTTCGGAGAGCCGATGATCGATTTTATCATCGGGGAACAATGCCCAAGACGCGTTTCTATGCGCGATGTTTTATGAAAGCGGAATACGATTGTCGAAATTATGCGTAGCTCTTTTACAATTCCGTCGATCGCGGTCGTAAATGTGGTCTGGTCCGCGAAACTATCTTTGCTCCTTTCAATAAGGACATTAGGCTGGTGAAAAGAATCGCGAAGCACCTTTGATAATAAATTTCGTCTCGTAAATTAAAAGCGAATCACTCTTGTTTGTATCTTTACATTATGGTTTGGTTCATCCTCGCAATAATTTCGAAGCTCTTCGTTATAACGTAATTTCCATGCTAATAAACTTTGGTGTTGTAAATGACAAGGCTTTTTTACACATATATTAGAAGCTTGGTTTAATCGTTATTGTGATTATAACATGCGATACGATCTGGAATTAATTTGCCGTCGTCCGCGAGGTGCTTATACACCGAGTTACGTGCTACTTTATTCCACGAGAAAAATAATCGAGAGCGAACGGAGCAGGATCGAACTGCAATTGCCACTTTTTCTGTGCCGTAATTACTCGTCTGATAGAATGTATTACATTCCGCGAGAATCGCGGAAAGTTATCGTTTCACGATTAAGGCGGCTATAAGCTGGCGCCCGTGGGAGTAATTAATTCCCATTGTGGTTTTAGAGATGAGGCATAATCATGGCCGTGCAAAAGACAGAAAACTGAAGACGAAATATAATCACGGCACTTTTGCTTGTAGCGTTTCAAAGACGCGCACCATTTCGAGGTAACGCACGAGCCTGTGTATTAAATCGTTATTTGCTTTAGTTTCCGGTTATATGGTCGGTTTTATTTTTGCAAAGCGGGTTATTTTACAAGCGCTTCACAATTTTCCTGCACATGGTGAGCAGTTCGAAGAAGAAGAATGCTCGATATGGTAATGCGTATGATAAAGCGAAAATACTTTACTATATACCGCGGTCTTTCACTTGCATTTACACGCGTTCGAGAAAAAGAAGCGCGTGGACACCGCGGGACATTTTCCTAGGACCGATAAAGCATGAGGAAAAACACGCGACCCGTTTCTCAAATTGGTCCGCGTACGTAATTACCGGCTGTCAGGTGTTGGTATAATGCCTATAAAACAACCATCATAGCGCGGGCAGTCTGAGAGGTTTTCTTTCGCATTCGATATGGCAAGTACAAATTACAACACAGTTAAATATACCTCCAAGAAATCAATTAAGCACGCCCAGGCGTAAACGTTGCACGATACTGTCACTTGCATCCGCTGGACTAGTTCCGAAATCTAGTTTCTTACTTTTTCTTTATCAACGTCCGAGATTTTTTTCCTACAACCGTAATGTGTCAGCAATTCATATTTCATATCGCCATTACATCGGCTGAATAGGAGTCGCGGTGTTGCGCGTTAAGAGTCATTGCTATTAAGTCATATTTTTCCTGTCAATCCAATATCCACTCACTTCTCCTACTCGGTCTGCAAAGTAGACGTAAGTTAATTTGTCCACACCTTTCTATAGGATCATGTCGACCGGAAAGTATTATCTTTTCTCATTAAAATCATTACCCTGAGAAGGGGAAAAAATCTATTTTATAACGTATTTTTCAAAGGTACTCCACATATGTACATCCATCGGACTACGTAAAGAAGATATAAAGCAAAAGTCGATTATCCATTCTTATACCGTTGTTCGACGTGAGAAATCATAATGTATATTATTACGCGATAATCGTACAGGTCGGACGCGATGTATTCTTTCGGTTATTAGAAAGGTCTCGTGCCTGCTTATTTCCAAGAACCCCTTCTTTCCTTACGTAACGTCTCGCGATGCTCAGGATAGCCGGCGACCAGTTATCCATCATGCGTGGATATTAATTGAGACATCGATATTCCCCGATCGCAGAATTACCACCGTTTTGCCAAGTCCTATTTGCGACATTGCCGCGGATCTTCCTCATCACTCATGCGCGTTATTCTAACCGGCCGTAAATAAATACAGGATTACTCGGTTGCTCCTCCGATGCGAGCGTGATAAACGCGGTTATTAGCGATTGTTGCTCGAATTAGTACCAGTTTCATGCTCACTTATGTCAGTTTCGCGTAAGGTTGCCTTCGCGTTGAAATCGATTAGACGCAACGGCCGGGGATAGCGGCGTTCTTTCAGCGTCAGAGGGATTGTTGCCAAGTAAAAAGAGCACCGCCGATGTCGACCAACCGTTCGCGAAGCGTGGCAAATTTCGCACGTCCCCGCCACGTGTTCGCGATCCTGCAAGACTCGCTCGAGTGCGCACGGATCTGCCTCGATAGAGAAGATACCGAACTCGGTCCAAAGTTCCTCGCCGCTTCGGTCGTTTCATCGATGAATGGAATTCGCTTAATTGTACCTTCCTCTCGAGTGGGCATTGTTATAGGCGGTACGAGGAAACGCGGAGCAGTGCCGTCACTTTGAGTGCCGTCGCGCGAATACTTTCGAGCAAATACCCGAGTACCCTCCGCGACATTTTCTCGCAAGGTTAAATAATGTCCGCCGACTTTTTTCACGTCTGACTACCCGTCGCGAAGCCGTACGCGCGGGCGCAGGCCGCATAAAGTTCGTGGTTTATGCTTCACGGAAAACTGTGAAAGCGGTTGGATGCTTTTTCCATTTTTTTTCCCCCCCTTCGTCATAATTCCAGCGCGTATCGGCGGTTCCGCGAATGCCGCGCTTGGAAAATCGAACCGTCGTTCGAGACCAGCCAAGGCCTGCCTCGCGCCCAGATACGAGCTGTCGGGTATACGCAGCGCGTACACTTGAGCATCAAGATAAAATGCAATTGGCTTACCGATAACGGATGCGGTTAAATTATAATGCAGCCCGAAAGGAAACCGGCCGACGGCTATCGCGCGGAAAAGGACAATTCTGGCGCACTGTCGGCGCTATCGCGCGTTCCTTTCTAAACCGTGAACATCGTATTTTCCCCTGTCTTTATCTTTAATTGAATACCAGAAACGGGGGAATTTTATAATGTACCGCTGTTCGAATTCCTAGAAACGAAGATTTTCTGAAAGAATCCGCGCTCGCCATGAATTTTCCGCGTGTCTCCCGTGATCTTGAATTTTTTTTATATATTTATTAACTATTGGATGTTAGACGGAGAATCATTGACGTGAATGTTGTAAATTTGTAACGTTACTTTAGTATAGCGGAAATGCTGGAAACTCATGCACACGGATAAACGCGTCGATATTCCGTCGGCAATTCACGAATGTCCGCGAAATTATTTCCATGTTATTGGATTTTCAAGAATCTCGAAAAGCGATAGAGTTGGTAGAGTGTTTTGAAACACTTAGAACCTCTTTATCTGCGCTCGATAATGCATCATATGTCCGTGCGAACTTATGACATTGATTTCGTAGGCTCGATTTGCAATAAACCTTCCGTGAATCTTGAGAAAATAACTCGTCAACATCTTCAGAAAAATGTAGACATCGATGCATCCTACTGTACCCAGGCGAATTTCTAAGGTTATTCTCGTACCTCGTCACCGTAAATACTTCACGATTTGCGAACTCCGTCGGATTAACGGTTACTTGGTCGCGGACCAATATGAATTCGCAACATTAGTCTCACATCTTCTCCTTGGCAGAAAACTTGCAATTCGCGTATAGAATCATCCGTCAAAATATTCCTCGAAAACCGAGCGCGCCTTTCCATTCGACTTTCTAACATTCTATTCATAAGCTCGTATTCGTATCTCATCGTACCCGTTCGAAATCGTTAACAAAACACAAGCACGATCAGAAAAGCGTATACTTCAAGTCGCGAATCCCTCGAAATCTCCATCGCTATTCGCACACTCCTGAAATCCTAGAACTACATAATCCTCCGACGATCTTCACTCGAATGAAGTTCCGACGGGCCAAAATTTCGCGAGCACAAACTTCCCCTCGCCCATCGCTCTTAAACATTCGCGGAGGTGTGCGCGCATGGCGCACGCTAGCCCAATGTCCGCTGGCAAGGCGCAGGACAAAAAAGTGCGAGGCCGACTGTAAAATTTACGAGGCCTAACTTGCTCCGCGGCGCGCTCATCGAACGAAACGTTTAACGATCCATACGGCGACTACCAACGAGGTACGGAGCGATATTTACGAGGGCCGATTTTCGAGGAGATGATCGTGGGTCAGGATGGTATGGGTCTCCCTTGATGTGTCATCCACCGACGCCTCTAGGTTCCATATAAATAGTACTGTATTTCACAATTCGTTACAGTTCAATAAATATCTTCCAAGACTTATTTACATAGCGGCGGGGGTAAGACGATTAATAAAAAGAAGTCCATTAACCCAGAAGCGGTGCACGTGGGTCTTTGCAGGGCGTCGCCGCTCTCCGGCGAGTTCTCTTTGCGACTCGCGTCCTTTTCGAGCCCGCATCACGACCCTTTTTCTCTCGACACTCTTCGATCCACGTTTTATCGAGCTGCCCAGGAGTCTTCCTTCGTACTGTACAGGGGCAAATTTTGTCTACGCTTCGGAAGAACCGCTTGACCGTCGGTGATTAATGGCTTGCGTGCCTCGTGGATCATCGGTGATCCACGCTCGACTTTTCCTTCAGGCTCCACTCGAACTCTATCATTAACCTATTAACCGGATCTCTCGGTGTGCCTGAATGTAGATCTTCGAGGAAATCAATATAGAATCCAACGAGGAACGTGAAAAGATATAATGGAAGCGAAGGACGATATATATTCGCTCTTCCTACACGAGTCTGATCGTTAAATTTTGTGTAGTGATTCACTCGCTTCGCGTGAAATTTGAGTGTGCTCTAATGACAAGTAACTTTGTGTTCCCTGGTAAAACGGATAAAGTAATTTTGGCAATGCGAATTGTTCGATTGGCGATTCACGAAGCTTGACGAGAACACGACGTAAAATGGCCGTGGTACAGGACGTGTGAAGAATTAACGTGATGGGTGAAGAGGCGCGATTTGAAAACACGAATGACGCTCCCGTCGGCAGTTTTTTTTCGCGGAGTCAGAAGCCGGTTCGAACCTAAAGACGGTCTACGAAACCGACATATTTATGGCACCAATTCGATCGTTCATACGTCACAGGCTCACAAGATTTCACTCGGACGCGACGTCTTCGGTCACAAGCACAAACTACACGTTCTTCCAAGCGCAATCGTCGACAAAACCCACTTGCTTCCTCGGTGCGAACGTATCGATGAAAACTTTTGGAAATGTGCGTTCCTCCCTTCTCCTCCGGAAACGTAGTTTCGCATAGGTGGTTTACATCAAACGAAACGCGACTGACGAGTAGACTGATAAATCCCAAGAAATTCGAAACACAGTGCACGGTAGTTCGAGTCTCTAGTCAGAGCCAAATGGAATTGGTAAGTTCAAAATGCGATGCCTCTCTCATTCTCTTGAAAGCAAGTTGCATTTGATCCTTAGACGATATCCACGTCGATGCACGTATCTGGATTCGAACATGTTTGACATACAATTCTTGACGATCCCAGTTTCTGATCATAGCCAAGTCGAGATCAATGCTTTCCGCGACTAACTCCTTGTCTTCCACAAACTCCATAATCGAAACAATACCGTATCGACTTGCAATACAAAGTCCACACTGTTACATAGCGCCTTGTTCCAACAAACTCCAACAGCCCATGCGCTATCTAGAATCACATCCAGATTCTCATCATAGAGCGCATCCCATCCAGATCCAAATCCAAGGTTCAGAAGTCCGCTTGGACCAACATCGCATCCCACATGCGAGCCACGTTCCTCCTTTCGGAAGGAAACTTTACCGAATAGTTACACGACGATTACGCTGATACATAGACTTTTATTCAAACTAATATCCCATGAATCACGTACAATGTCCGCTAAAACGTATCACGATGGGTTTAAGGGTAGTACCGGTCGGCCTCTAAGGACGTTCGATCCCCGGAGCGATAGTTACAGCTTCTCAAGGGCGCGACTGTTCGTAAGCAGCTCCCTAGTCAGTCTCCAGACTTGCTTCGCGGCGTTCTCCAGGCCGCTCGGCGATTTTCCTTTGAACAAATCGAGATTTGGCAAGAAATAGTGGGGGCACCTGCGGCACTGCAGGCAGGAGATGAGCTGCAGGAATATCCCGTTTATGCGATCCCCGAGGCACGCCTCGTCCCACTCGGCCTCGTGCGGGTGCTTCTCGCACTCGTAGAGCAGCAGGGTTTTCATGTGGTAGCTCGTGACTGGATTCCCAGGCAGGTCGAAGTGTCGGTCCCTGAGGGTCTTCAGGATGCTCAGGCATCGCTTTCTGCTGGCGCCCTGCAGGAGGCGATTCTCAGCGTCTATGAAGGACAGCGCCCAGGCGTCGCCCTCCATGGCCGACTGCTTCCCCTGCAGGCCTATGCACTCCTTCGACAGCATGTCAAAGCCCTCCGCCTTCACCTCCGCTACTATGTTGGGATGCGGCCACGGTATCTGCGTGATCGGCCAATGGGAGGCCGATCTCGGCCAGAGGCCGGCGCACTTGAACGCCGGCGTGATCTGCACGACGTATCGCTCCCTTATGCGGAGCTTCACCTCCGTCGTGTCGGCTATCATCTTGACGGAGTCCCTGTAGGCGCACTTGTCGCAGGCCTGCGCCACCAGGGTCTGAAACCTCGAGCGGATCTTCCTGGCTGAGAGGTAGCCCGAGGCGGTTATGAACTCTACCCAGAGGGACATCGACCTCTTTCGGCCGTCGCTGAGCTTGAGCACGGCGCAGCCCGGCAGCGTGCCGTCGTCCACGAAGTTGAGGACGCCCATTTGGTTGAGGTATATCACTATCTCGAATTCGGTCGGCGAGATGACGTCGAGCCCGTCGAAGCGGCCGTTGTAGTCCGTGAGGGAGGATATGAACCGCGGCTCCTGCACCTCGACCTCCTTCAGCACGTCCTGCACGACCCTGCAGACCTCCTGGATCGTCTTGGCCACCTGGCTCTTCCTGCCCATCACCCGCTCCGTGAAGTACTTGTTGATCTGGTACATCATCTTGGACGGCGCCGTCAGCATCGTCGGAGGCTACACTGCTCGTGGCGCTTTACACGATCACCGCATCCTCGAGCTGGGTTATCCCTCCCCCGCGAGGACGCTGCTACCGGGGATCAGTCGATGGCTCTAACGACCAGCCATCGAGGCCTCCCCCCTGCGCGAGCCCTTGGTACCTTCCGCCAATCCTTCCGATACTCCCTCGAACTCTTCTCCCGCTTCGAAATTCTCCTCGCTCCTCTAATACTTCCGAAGTCCTTCGATTCTCCTCCAAACTCCCCCCGATTCCTTAACGAATTGACTCCTTCTTCCTCGAATACTTTCACGACCGCTCGTAAGTACGCAGTTGCTCTTTAACGCGCGTCCCGAGGTGCAAGCTCGGGAGCTATCGGTTCGGCCGCCCTCGAGAGCGCGCCTCGTGCCGCGACAGTGGTCCGCCGGAGACGTCGACGAAGCGGTGGGAAGAGAGGTGTGCGAGCGTCTCCGTGCAGGAGCAGATCGTCGACTGCGCTGTCGTCCACCTCCTCCGCGCCATCCGCCCTCCGCCTCGCTGCCAAAGGCGTGCAATGTGCCGGCGCGACCTTCTCCGACAGGCCACGCCGAGCGGCGCGGCGGCTCGGCCAATCGCGGCCCGGCCACGCCGCGGGGGCGTGGCCAGCCCCGGAGGGTCGAAGAGATCGATCCGCGTCGCTTCTACAGGCTGAACCCCCGAAGCGAGCCCTTTTCCCCCCATGAATTATGCACCGTCGGCGCGGTTTATTTTTCCCCCCTCCCCCCTCCCTCCTCACCACTGAGTGCCGGGGCCCACCCTTTTGCAACCCCTGTTTAGTTATTCCGAAATTTTCGACATGGTGGACGCCGATCGGCGGCTCACTGCCGACGCGCTTCTGGACTTTCTCGTGGATTTAAGGAGCTGGGAGACCGAATATGGTGTTGGTAAGTTTGCTGGGATTATTCGCACTGGGGATCCTCGCTGGCTAGAAGAGAGGTATCGCCTCGTGTGCTTTGGACTTATTTGCTGTTTGTATTTGTGGTAAGGTGGGAGTGGTCGCTGAGAGATTTGATGACGAGTGTCGAAGGATTTTCTATGAATCGTGGATAATTGTCACGATCGCGCTTGTCCCCGTAACTGGGGGATTATTGGGTCAAGGGTTTATTAGGTGTGTATTTTTTAAGCGAGTTTGATGGATGCTTCCTGGCGGTGATGTTTGATAAATATGTTTGGAGGTAATATAAATTGTAGAGTCAAAGGTAGGATTTTTTGCGAGGTGAATACCAACCAATGGAGACAATAGGTTTTTGAATATATACCCTTGCAGCTCAAGTAAAATTTCCGTAATGCGCGTTTACTATCTTCTTATCATTCGCGTATTATCTACGAAATATCAAACTATTCGCACTGTAATAGTCGCAGGTCTGCATCCAACATTATTTCATGAACATGTACATGCGAATGTTCTGGTAGTAGCTAATAACCGCACTGCTCGGAATCGTCGTTGTCCAGTCTCCTTGAAAAGCACGATAGCTTCTAAATCCACTATGCCGCGGCTTTACTATGCCTGCGAAAATGCGTGGCATGTGGCAAAAGGCGTAAACTTTATCCAACCGTACTCGACGACTGCCCATTTCTCGACGTTCGAGGAAAAGAATCCTCGCACGCCCATTTTACGGGGCTATAATAATAACGTAAATATCCCGATAATTGTGCGCGCGGCGCGGCATAGAAGTCGAAGGCACTAGTTAAAGTATATTACTGCCCTCTGAGATAAGGGAGGACGCCCCGGAGAAAATTAAGATAAGAGCGCGGCGGCAACGTAGGTGTATAACGGCCACGATACTCGGTAGCGATACCTTGATGCGTCCTTTCGATCTCCCCTTACACTCAGCATCCCTGCAAATAGCGAATAAAATAATAGTACGGTATAATCTTCGCGGATAAAGGTGCGTCTCAATACAGAATCCCCCTGCAGGCGCGACTTTCCCCTTTGAATCGTCGAAAATAACAAAACTGGAAGCTTTGAAGAGTACTCGAACCTTTACTGACGATCGAATTTCATATTCTCCGTAGAGAAGTAGTCCTCATATCCACAATAGTATTTTTCATCGCGCAAATATTAACGCGTTATAAACGATTTAATCAACAGTTTAATGACTCGACCAGTTTGTTCGTCGGTTGTATCGAGTTTTGTAATGCAAACAGCGATATGAACGATGGGCTGTGTTTCGTTGGGTACTGGGTTAAGCATGGTATATACACTGTTCACAGAGTCGAAAGGAGTCGGATTATACGCAAGATGATAAATGCATTTATTCATTATTTACATATCATATTCCGAATAGCGGATCGAGTAAAAATAAATATCATTTAAATAATATAAAAAAAGTATGTACATATAACAATGCGTAGTCAAACTACCGTCGGAAGCATGCTGCTAACCGATTATAAATATTAGATCAATAACGACAACAGGCCTCACGATGCTTAACATCGGCCAATGGACAGGTAAGCGTAGCCAACGGAATCCTTAATCAAACGTCGTATCCATTGTACATCCGCGCAAGTAATTCAAATTATTCGTACGTTTTTGATACCTCTTAATAAGCATGCGAGTCAGTTTGGCGCAAGCGATAGCTTCTTTGCAGTCGGTATTGCGCGATGGACGTAGGACGAGTTTCGCAGAATTTTTTACACCTTGTGTATATTCACAATCCTCTCATCGTTAATTCTATAAAATACAATATTGTTTTGACGGAGCAGATAGAAAGTTGTTTCTTTAAGACACCCCCGAAATGCGATAGATACTTAATCCGTTGCCTTACGATCACTTCGATGACTACTGTCTGACTATTTGAACTTCCACACGACGTCTAATACAAATTCGACCAAAACGTCTCGCTCGATTTGTATATTATTCGAAACTTGAACTTAATTCTTTGTATCTCTATTTCATTTCTAGCATGCACTACTAACATCAGTTAGAGACACTTTTAAAATAATTCTTTTAAACTTTCAAACGATTCGTTCCTACCAGCAATGAAAAACAAATACTTTTTATAGCAGTATTACACCATTTCAATTTTCCTCATCGAAACCAAGGCGTTGCTGAATCATGCCTTTCCCAATTGACATCTTTCAAACCACAGTATTTACGCATGCCGCACAGAAAAGCCCAGTAGCGATGTACGAGATTTCAGTGCACTTCCTTATCATAGATCTTCAAATTTCTATTCATTACGTCACCATAGAACACTGCGTTCGTTACATCCAAATGATATCCAAAGCGCAGAAAAACATAACACTCCCGGTTGTTCGACGTACTCGCAATTTCCATGATAAATCAAACTAGCCAAATTGGATTTTCGATCTGCACCACGCCAAGGATCGTAAGCCAACGGACCAACCTCGACGCGTAAGAATTAGCGAAACGCACAAGCCGAAACGTAACGTCCGTATATCTCGCGGTAAATAAAGTACCGAGAAAGTATTGCACCGAATCGAGGAACATCATCGCGCCGATGGCCGCAGATCCGAGCTCCGTTGCCCGTGCTCGTTACCAGCGAACAAATAAGACTTATGCCTCGAGACTTATCCATAACGATACACCATTCCCATATCCAGATACAAGCGTTAATAGTAAATGTGAGAATGCTTCCTGTATATAGCAAGGGTAAAGCCGGCTCCCGGAAGGAGCATTCCGATAACGAGGAGGCACCGATCGCCGACGTAATCTTCGTCCCCGGCTAAACTTCCGATCGCGCTAAAGCTTCTCGAGTGCGCGGCTGTTAGTCAGCAATTCCCTGGTGATCCTCCAGGTTTGCTTAGCCGCGTTCTCGAGGCCGCTGGGCGACTTTCCCTTGAAGAGGTCCAAATTGGGCAGGAAGTAGTGCGGGCACCTGCGACACTGAAGGCAGGATATCAGCTGCAGGAAGATACCCACGATGCGGTGCGCCAGACAGCCCTCCTCCCACTCGGTCTCAAGGGGATGCTTCTCGCACTCGTACAGCAGTAGCGTCTTCATGTGATAGCTCGAGACCGGATTTCCGGGTAGATCCAGGTGTCGATCCCTCAGGGTCTTCAGGATGCTCAGGCACCGCCTGCGACAGCCACCCTGGAGCAGTCTGGTCTCCGCCTCCGTGAAGGAGAGCACCCAGGCGTCGCCCTCCATGGCCGATTGCTTGCCCTGCAGGGCCACGCTCTCCTTCGACAGCAGGTCGAAGCCCTCGGTCTTCACTTCCGCCACCAGGTTAGGATGGGGCCAGGGAATGTGAGGGATCGGCCAGTGGGCCGCCGATCTCGGCCAGACGCCCGAGCATTTGAACGCGGGCGTTATCTGCACGACGTATCGCTCCCTTATGCGGAGCTTCACCTCCGTCGTGTCGGCGATCATCTTCACGGAGTCCCTGTAGGTGCACTTGTCGCAGGCCTGGGCCACCAGGGTCTGAAACCTCGAGCGGATCTTCCTCGCGGACAAGTAGCCGGAGGCGGTTATGAACTCCACCCAGAGGGACATGGACCTCTTCCGGCCGTCGCTCAGCTTCAACACGGCGCAGCCCGGCAGGGTGCCGTCGTCGACGAAGTTGAAGACCCCCATTTGATTAAGGTAGAGGACCACCTCGAACTCGCTCGGTGAGATCACCTCGAGGCCCTCGTACCTCCCGTTGCACTCGGTCAGGGAGGAGATGAAACGCGGCTCCTGCACCTCGACCTCCTTCAGTACATCCTGGACGACCTTGCAGACCTCCCTGATCGTCTTCTGGATCTGGCCCATGCGCACCTGCACCCGCTCGGCGTAGTACTTGTTCGTCTGGTACAGTATCTTCGTGGCCCCCATTATCTCCTGGGGGCTCAACATGATTCCTCGGGCTTCGCGAGCCAACGACGTCATCGAGTCCTGCGGACGGTCAACATCCTCTCCTACTCGACAACGCGGCCGACCTCCGGCGGCATTGCACCGCTCTCTCTCTCTCTCCTCTCTCTCTCTCTCTCTCTCTCTCTCTCTCTTTCTCTCTTTCTCTCTCTATCTCTCTCTATCTCTCTCTCTCTCTGTCGGGGCGAGCCTCGGCCTCGCGAACTCGAGGCGATCTCCCGCTTTGCCCAATCCGCCGCTGTTAGGCGCCGCCGAGTGTCGCGGATCGGCGAGTATCCTTCGAGGAGGATCCTTGGGCGGCAGGTGCACCGCGCCGTAGGAACGTGCGAGGCTCGAGGTGTGCTGCTGCTGCGCGGCTGCGGAGAGAGCGCCGGTGACCACCGGCCCGTTCAACTGCCGTTGTAGTTGTGCTCCCCGTTCGGAAGTCCCGCCTTCCCGACGACAGGGTCACGTGGAGCGTGCGCGCACTCGCCACGCCTCTCCCCGGCCTTCTTCCTCTTCTTCCTTCCCTCTCGCTCCCTCCCCCCACTCCCCCTCCCCTCCCCACCCCTCCCCTCCTGCCCTCTCGCTCTCGCCCCTTCGCCCTCTTTGCTCGCCCGACGCCGCACCATCGCTATCGATACCCGTGACTTTTCACCCCTCTCGTTGAATCATGAGGATCTCCGGGAAGCCCGTTGAAATTTTCAGGACTTGCGTCGACCTGCGGACCTGCGGAGGCTGACACTGCTCCTTGGTCTCGGGGTTTGTCAGGCTGTTGCTTTTCTGTGATGAGGCTGAGAGGAAGAGGGAAAGGGAGCTTTTGGGTGTTTTGGATAGGTTTGTTGGTTTTTTTTTGGTGGTTATGGAGGGATTTGATATGGGAGGTTTACTGGTGTTTGGAGGTTATGCATGGAGGAGTGTGGAGAGGATAGGAACGGTTGCGAGAGGAAGATCCTGTTTGTCGCCCTTTTGCGATTGTCGATGACGACGGTCGTTTCCTCGAAAGTGTTTGATTGTCGATACGATCTTTGAGCGTGGCGCGGATTTCAAGGAATGTCTGTCGAAAGAGTCTGCGGTGTAATATCGTGTGCAATTATTCGGAGAGCTAGCTTTCGGATTTAAGAGTAGAACTACCAGCAACTTTCTGGGCATATTTGGGGGACCGCATACATCTTCAAAGAAAGGGGAGAGTAAAAGGAAATTTTAGTAAATCAAAATGATGATCTAAATACTGCACGAAGATCGTGGAGAATCTTTAAAAATGCATCGTTATAAAGCGCTACGATTATTTAAAGAAAAGACTCACCAGTCATTTTGACTTGTTTGGTGGATCTGGTGTTAAGTTGCTCAATTATTTAGGCTTATTGATACGAAGTAGTTTCTACTGTTTTCTATTGAGCGATGATAGAAGAAATGATCGAAAATAGGTGAGTCGACCTCGCCATTGGTGCGATGCGTGATTTCGTAATAGCCTCCGCCGTCCCTGGCTATGTTTACGCGGGAAAATGGGGAAGCGGTTTTTCCAAGGCGGATTTATCTATTGGAAAACGCGTCGTGGGTAAAGCCAGCGTTCGCACGATTGGATCCCATGCGAATGCCGCGCACGGCCATGCGACTCGATAACTCTGCCCAAAGGATCATTTGAATATTCGACATTGGCATAAGAAACAGCTAGTGCGCGTACTGCACTCCCGGGAATCTAAGGGACGACGTCCTCTCTTTGTCTGCCCGTCGAGGAGCGCACGTACGTATCGAGATATTTGCGAGGCGTATACCTAGAGAAGGCAGGTGTGTCCGCGCTGGAAAATACCTCGCAAACTCTAGATACGCCGCCTCGAAATTCCCTTTCATGCCTCGATCGTAAAAAGCAGCGCCACGAGTATCCGCCCAAGAATACCGATCGCCACCTCAGATACGCCGCTCGTCGAATAACAGCAGCGCGAGATTTCGGAGATTACAGAATCCCTGTCCGCCTGGCGTCGTACCTCTCCTCTCTGACCTTCTTAACCCCTTCCCCATCGGGCGAAATCTACGAACTCGATCGTACGAGCGCGAGATTTTCATCCGCGGGCTGCCGCGAAGAGAGGCGCCCAGAAGCAAACGTGTGTCCCTCGATAACTCGCCGTGTTCGTCGGATATAATACTCGGCGTATCTTCCATCAAACTTTCTAAACATAATCCTCTTCTCACTCGTGACATTATTATCCTATCTTACTACCACTATTCACGCTCGTGCCGCCTCGCTTCCATCGAACGGATAAACTTCACTTCCATTTTTGTTATTGGATTGGCAAGTGAGTACTCGCGGATTTCACTGTCTTTTGGTGACATTTTTAGGCATATGTACGCATTCAAAATGTTAAACATACAGTGTTGTTTTCATACTTCATACTTCGATCGTAATTGTGTGAAGGAAAATCGTGACGTTCGATTGCGCAGCTTTTATTTGTCGTTGGATGGAAAGTATAATCACGAATCCGCAAGTACTGACTCGCCAACCCATATGGATATACCTACAGTTTTTCTCTTTGAGGCACCAGTGGAGGAGACTTTGAGACCTTGAGACTTTGCGTTTCCGCGCCAGAGCGGCCAAGTCATCGTAAAGCAATTTTTGTTCGGCCAGGCGCCGAAGCGGTGTCCCTTTCGTACACTTCCTATCTCTCCTTCGTGGATAATCGAATAAAGCTCGGAAATCCAATCTACTCGAAGTTGGAGCGGTAGATTGGTACCCGCCGGTCCCTACTCTGGTCTCGCTAATGCGACTTGATTCATGAGCCGAGCACGTGCATTGCGCTCATTCTCTCCCCCTCTCTCTCTCTCCCTCTCTCTCCTCGTTCCCCGTGCTCCAGCAGCCGAGGGGTCAAACGTTCTGCTACATCAGCCCTAGCATTAAGGCAGAATCGGAGGGCTCCTTTGCTCCCTAAATGTGCCTTTCATCATCCCATTTCGACTTAATTCGTTTATCATCTGAATTATTTGTACACCCGCGATGCCCCGGGCCCCGAAATAAGGATCCTGCGAAATCATCCTTCACTCCTGACGCCGCTTCGCGAGCGGCTGTTCGATTAGCAACAAGTACGATCGCGCAGCGGAGAGGAGAGGATTGGGCGCTTCTTTTTGTTCGAGCCGAATAGAGAATATGTTTGTGGAGGAGATAATGCGAATTAATTAATGCTTCGGGAGGTAGAGATATTGGTATTGCTTTCGAAGCTATCGTATTAACGGCTTAAGAGAACAGTAGAGATTATTATTGTATTGTGTATGATAAAATTTAGAGTTTGTAGTATAAATTATTTCTCAAGTTTGAGCGGTGATGAAAATCTTTGGTAGTAGAAGTCGTGTCTAGGAAGTATCGATGATCGAGGATTGTCAAAATATTCCTTCTATCTTTTTTGTTTGGCGCGGCAGGTATGGGAGTTTTTTTCCCTACTTTCTATTACGTAGTTTCTGGTGTCTCCATTGTGCAACGTTTTCGGCGAGGCACGATGACGTATTTTAGGGGCGGCCACCCGAAACTATGCAGACGGTACATCGAGTTGGCCTTGTAAATCAGCTCGAATGAACATCCTCGCGTAATCCTAAATAATCCAAGGCTCAGCCGCTGAGCTTTGGCAGCCGGCAAAGGCGGTGGTTGGTCCAACACACCGTGGAGTAGGTATTTCATGGTTTCTTTGCTTAATGGCATGGAAAAAGGCTCTACTCGAGTTGCTCGTTTCGATCCAAAAGCGAGAACAATGCATCGCCAAAGTCCTTTTCGACGAGATTCTGTAAATCACGACTTGCACGGAAATCAATAACGCACGATTAGTTGTTTAATGTTTTTAAAGCTTGTTACACTCACATTACTATGCGTACTCCACATTATTTAAGGTTTATAGCGTGCAATTTATCGTAGAAAAATCAAACGCGCTATCTAACAACGGTTAATCACAGCCTAGTAGTACGTTATCGACAGATCAATCAAACTATATTATTACTCGGATGCTAGATCATACGCACGATTAGCCCAAGTCGAACACTTCTGCTGACAGAAAGTAATGATAAAAAGTTGCTCAACCGCCAATAATATTTTTCTCAATTTTCGTGGTGACTAATTACGGTGGATAAGGTGCATTAAAATGCACGAGAATATATATTAAGCATTTTTCGCCGCGACACTGGCTATCAAACTCCGAGTAACATAATTTATGTTTATCGAGCGGAAATTATCGACAGGCCTCACCCAATATTCACGCTCCGGTGGCAGTGAGCCGAATAAAATACGAACCCAGCAAGGCGTAATTATTAATAGATCGTTCCCACTAATCTCTCAACTATTTACGGACCGTTGGCTCGGTTCGTACTTTGACACGAATGACAGCCGGTCCGCACGCATCTGTTACCGGAAGCAGGTCGCATTATCCAACGTTTTATGATATCGGGGAAAGCTGGCACGGATCAATTAAATGGAAAAACTTGTCGTTTATCGCCCACCAAGCGCCATTAGCGCGGCTCGACTCCTTCTATCGCTCTCGTCCGAGTTTCAACTCCCGGCCACGCCACGGAGACTCGAGCCAACGGACCGAGCCTACACATTAAATCGTGCGTTATCATTGTAAACGGAAGATTATTAAGTACCCTGTTTGTAATATTAATGCGGGCCGCTGATACAATACGGCACACTGTTGGTCACACTTCAGGTTTGCGCGATATTCGCTCTACTTTATGGAGCACAGCGCCCAGTTTCTCTTGCCCCGCCGTCAAAGTAACGAACCGGGCGTATCCGTTATACCGAGAAAACTAAAGAATGTCGGACATTCTTATCGCGATGTTAGTATCTTACGCTCGCGATATCTCCTCCGGTATCCACCTCCTTTTTCCAGCATTCGCACTGAATCGCGACCTAATCTCAATTTACATCGGGTATCTCCGATATTTCGCAGAATTTCAATTTGTTCCATCCTTTCCAATATTCGAACTGCTTTATAAGGCGCAGCAGTTTGTTGCTACGTGGAAGGATAGACGAGAACGATGGAGTATCCGAGGTGGAAGCGTCCTCGAAGGCTTTAAGTTCTTACCACGTTCCTCGTGCACGTCTAGCCGGGCGCCTTTTTGTCCGCCAGCTGGAAAATTTAGCGGGACGCAAGGGAGGCCGCGCGGTTGCATCGGGCGGCCCCTTTGTGCGTTGGATACCGCAATGAGTCGTCTCGTGTGAGATGCGGTAATAAAGGTATGAGAACGCGCACGTGGCGCACATAACTCATTGCCGCTTGGGATCGTCGTGATGGCTCTCGAATGTTTTGTGCATTAGGCGTAGCGTGTCTACCGGAGTAGACGAGCGCGGGGTTTATGTTCCTGGACCGGCTAAATTACGACCAGGACCCGTTGTTTTTTAATAAACCCCCCTAGTCCGAAGAGCAGAACACACGCCCACGAATTGGCTGAATATTTAAGCCATACATAAGATATCCCCCACACACAGTATTACTTACACAGTTTTTCTTCAGTACTTCCTCAACAACTTATCGCCTACCATAAAAGAAATTAAACCTAAGAAGTATCCTCGAAAGATCGATAAACTCCGGAGTGAAGTAACCGACCCAAGCATGGCTCAATCCTCGATATTAGACAAACAGAATTAAAAACCAAGCATATTGCAATGAACAAGATACTGCACGTTCCCTCTGAGTTTTCGATCTTAAAATACAGATGCATCCCCAATCTTCCATCACACCAACAGTCATCCTTCTCGAATCGATTCCATCCCGAGCAAATCCACCGCGCTATCATTCGCCATCGCTTTTACTCGCGTACTAGGAGCAATCGGCACAATGCTCGTGCCGATGCTCAGCACCGTGCACCGCCCTCCAGGGTATCGAGGCGTCGTGATTTCGAGTGGTTCTCACTCGAAGGAAGAATCAAGAGGGTGCTCGAGGACGCCCAAGCGCGCTCGAAGGCCGGGGGGTCCATTATTGTCCGGCGCTTAATCTGTTTGTTGTATACCGCCGGCGGGCTGCTAAGTGGTTCCCCATTCTATGGTGCCCTACGGCGTACCTAGGGGCCCTCTGCGAACGCGACACATGTTGTTACATCACGTCGCCCATTGTCATCGTGCAACCCCGGCGCACCGCTGGGCCGGGACGGTTTCGGTTGGTGAGAGATGAGCACTGCATGGGGAGCACTAATCGCGCACCACTTGACACTCCACGACGAAGAGTCCTCTCCTTAACCGCGTGTGGTCCCGACAGTCCGACTGCTCGTTTGTTCGCCGACATGTAAACATATTATTTGGAAGGCCATGGAAAGTGCGGGGAGTATCGTGCGCACTTGCGCTACTTTGGCCATTTCAGTAGTTACACTGAAGAGTTTGTACTTTTCCATCCTTATACCTTTTTTCTATTAGCTCGTGGGTTTGGAGGGATTTGGTACTGATTCGGTGTTGAATGTCGATGTGTATTTTATTGAGATAGCGGTTAATTGTGATGTAGGTATGTGCTTTAGGCGGAGTGAAATTCCGGGGAATAGCGTTGGAGTATAGGTACTGGAAAGGTTTTGGGGGTTTCGTGGTTTATGCTGTTGGAAGTTAGAGTTTTTCATTGGTGTTAGCGATTATTTAGAATTTATGGCAGATTGCAGTGTAGGGCTATTGTTTAAACGAGAATGTCGTCGCGGGAAGAGTAATTCCACGATGAGCGCTAGACTGAATCACGATGCAAGGTACTTATACATTGTACAGAAATAATAATACTTCTCATTATAACGAAATTATTTGAACGACATTGACGAGTGCATTAAATATCCTTATAATCATAGACTTAGATCATTTCAAATATCCTTATAATGGACATCGATTAATCTGAATATACCTACGAGTAAGTTCATCCGTCTCTTCCATTGCTTACACCAAATACATATCTAAATTTGCATTAAACGGATATACAATAGAAAAGCCCCGTGGTTTTAAATTAGTCGTATGAAAACGTTCCATCGACCCTTGCGGTGTGCAAAAGTGCCACAAAAACTTATTGTCCTTCCGTGGCTGTGGCTTTACGGTGAGTAAGACCGATAGCCTGGTTGAGGTTTGCAACGCATTTAATCCTCGATAAGAGGACATAACGTGTCGTACGTGGCGTATCTATAGCGCAACCGCGGCTATCCGTGTAATGGATTCTGTATCACGAACCTGTGCTTTATCAATCTTGCGCACTGGTGCTCGTGGGGAGCCTGCGCAGACGCCCCTAGGGGTTGGCTTTTAGCAGTCACCCCCGCGGCCACTCCGCTTTCCAATCTTGCGCGTTGAGTTTACCCAAGCACAACACCCCCTCGGTACTTTGTACATAGCTATGATATCTCTCCAGGAACTTTGGCTTCTCGCAGCTTTGTCTGTTGTTTTAAAATCCACATTGATGCACCGAACGCATGGTGGTTTATACGAATATTCGATTGGAAATAAAATGGAGGACACTCGAGTCATCGAGCGGAAGGACCATAGTCACTCGACATTGAACACCTGATTATTTAATTTGTTTTTGTATGAAAAAGAATAATTTTGCGAATCTCTTCGCGTTTTTAGCTTCTATAAACTTTACTATTGTAAATATGTATACGGATACCTATGTCGCTTTAGGATTATGATACATTCAGATGGAAGTATATAAAAGAATATACAGTGTATAAATATGGTCATGAATAATTAAAAGTATTCAATTTTTATTATCAGAGAACCTATGGTATCGTTCGATATGAGCGATTATTTTTTGGCTAGAATTCGGAATAATTTTATATCGTGTGTCGTTAGAAGTGCTATGTATTGTATTTATGTTGGTTTTTTCGTTATAGAGGCGACGGTGTAATTAATTGCTTTAACTTGTGTTTTATATTGAGAATTGATATTTTCGGGGACAGGCTTACATCGTATATCTGTCCAAGTACTGCTTATCGTATTTCTATGTGCTTTTTCGTGGCGCAGACGACGTTTATGGTCCCCTGGGGACTCGAGCAGCTTACGTTCTGGTAATTAGATTTTGACGAGTGTGGAACGCGTGTCTCTCCCTAACGTCATCTCCCACGTTTAGTTAGACATCGAGTAATTGCAGAGTATAGGCCAAGTACGATAAACCCCTTTGCTCTGTGCGACATAATTATTCTGTATTAAATATTACGATCCGAAATTCCCAAATTCCCAAATTCCCAAATTAAGATCTCCAAACGCTTCGAGTAAAACGTCTCATTGTAATATATTTTTGGCGAACGCATTAACATAATTCCACGTAGAATTTTTCGGAGAAAATCAGTGGTTGGTGCGATAAAATCAACCCGTCGAGAAGCGTTTTTTACGGTTAGACTTCAATCTTTTTCGCAACTCGTAGATAGCCGCGGGTACCTTTAAGGAATATTTTATATTCGCCTGATTTATGAAAAACCGTGTGGGCAGGGCGGAGTGTTAAATAAATTACGCGATAACATCGCGCATAATGCGATGAAATTTAGCGCTGAAGATCTCCGTTTCGTTACTTCCCTCTCGTTCTCCTTGCACATGGTGCAATTTCAGCGCGTTACACCTTGTATTCGCGTATAATTCCTTCATTCCATTAATTCCAACGATTGTCGTTCAAGTCCGTATAATCGTTGAGGCTTATTTATTCTTTGTCCCCGATCGCCTTCGTGGAAACACGTCTTCGCCAGCAGCATCGGTTGCTAAAGCCGCTCTCAGCTACCGATGCTCACTGCGATAAGCAAGACAACATTTTCGGTTACGTTCAAATTCGACTACTCGCCTTATCCCCTTGAAAGGATAAATATCTTCTCGCGGATAGGCGCTGATGCTCAAAGTCAAAGCGACAAACGGACAACTTAAGAAGACCTATTCGAGTCGCATCATTTTTAATAGGATCACTATGATCCATGCTATATTATCGATAACTCAACGAAAGACGATTGTTAGCACATCATTTTTAATAGGATAGCCGTGATCCACGGTATATCATCGATAACTCAAGGCAACACGATCATCCTCAGCATCGATAGCTCAGCTGCACAATATCACATAGTAGCATCCAAAGGTGATGGAGACGTTTCGAACCCGTGTCATCCACGTGGAAATCCCTGTATCTATCCATTACATCGACCAATCCTCGCATCGGCACCTTTGGTCACCGATCCAAAGGCATAGCCAAGTGGACGGATCATTTCCGCCGGATTATCTCGAGGATAATTCTATTTGCTCGGCGTAAGGACATCGTGGCGGGCCGATGCGTCCTCATTAAGAGGCAAAAATTGAAAGGCTTCTAGCCGCGGGGCGGTAAATTGAGCTCTTTCTCTCCCCCTTTTCCTACTCCCCCATACCCCTGTTTTTCTCTTTGTCCTCCTTCCTTCCAGTATCCCTCTCCATCCCCCTCTCTCTCTCATACTCTCTCTCACTCTCTCTCTCTCTCTCTCTTCCATTCTCGTCCTTTTTTCCGTCTCCCCCTTTCGCCTACGAGTTGTTCACGACTCGTTCGAGAGCGCAAGTCCGCGAAGTCCTGGGATCGATTCCCGGCTCAGCAGGAGGCTCCTCCTACCATGACGGCCATCTTGCAACCGGCACTAGTCTCACTATATCACATCACACTTCACTGCATCCAGGTTGCATACTTATATTCAGCCATGCGATCGCATCCTGGCCTCGTCCTGCTTGAACGTCCCTCGGATGTTCGGCCGTACCAGGGAAACCTCGTCAAACGCGCCATTGTTTTCAGAAGTGTCCCGACAGCGTGGGTTTTTTTTTCTTTTTTTTTCTTTTTTGCCACGCCGCACGTTAAAGACATCGAAGGAATAGTAGCGATGCGCGTTTAACGTGGGGTCTGGAATAACCTATGTGCAATTTTTATTCGTTTTACGCCGATTTATGAAAGCGTGTCTTCTGGAATTGTACGAGATTTATTTTTCTACTACTACTGAAATTTATTTTTTTTTCTTAATTTTCTTTTTTTCATAGATGTACGTCGGATATTGAGATGTTTCAATTATGAAAGGTAATCGTCGATCATTTGTTAGCGGAACTGGTGTTTACGTACAGAGTTGATTATGTACCTTGAAATTGCCTTTGGGATTGGACGAATGTACTTGCGTAAAAACTGATTTTTGATATTCATCCTTTTGGTATCGCAGGAAAGATGGTGGGTGTCATCGAGAATGTTGTAAAAAAAAGCGGGGATATATATTACGGAAAGGTGTATTATTATATTACCGTTTCTGCAGCGCACGTTGTAGTGCATAAATATCCCGGGGGAAAAACTTGCAGCGAAACAGAAACGATTGGATGAGATAGCCCGAGTTAAATAGTCGTTCATTAAACGGAGAATGGTAGTAACGTCGATTATTTATATCGGTATAAAGCTCTCGCTCCGACGAAATGTCCTAGTGCGAGAAACTGGTCGCCGTTATTTATGTCGTACCGCGTATTTTACTTTCAAGATGCGCCGCGCATGCCTAAATTATCTTAATTAACAAGATTTAAATTCGGCAAGAGTTACATTACTCCAAGATTTATTTTAAGCATTATTCTTCGACGGCCCTTTGGTACCCCGCGACTCGTTATTATATACTGGTTATGCCGTTCATGCCTGTAGGATAACGATTATAACGACGAGGAATGTAAATGTTAAATAACTTTGTTGGACCTCGAGTCAGAATGACGAGTATTTGCTTTATTCAAAATCAATCAACGATTGGAAGTCATCAAGCTCCAAGTGTATTCTATCGCATTGCATTATTCGCTTAGTTCGGACTCCTCATTCTTCCATCGCAACGAATAATCTAAAAATCAAAAACTGCTTCTACATACATCTATACAATTACAATATACATTCCTTTGGTTATCAAGAGATTGACAAAATATATTCAATTCGATCATAGCGCGATACTCGGGGTACTGTACAAAATATGCACGATGTACAGCAAGCGACTTCTACGTCTGCCAATAAACAGCATGTCGCGAACAACGCACGTATATTATTCTCTCCCGCAATAACGAGGGATTTCAATAATCATTACACGTAATGTACTTAAGTTAGCATTCATCGATATATTCTATGGTGAACAAGGCTCGTCTCGTTTGATGTTCCAGGTCCTGAAGTACTGCGACCACCTCCACGGAAAATGGTACTTTTCGGAGGTCCGCGCAATATTCTCCCGCCGTTACCTGCTCCAGAACGTGGCCATCGAGATCTTCTTGGCGAGCAGAAGTAAGTCGTGCCAATCCCCCTCGCCGCCCTTCCAGGGCGCGCTCCCTTTTGGCGGGTCCTTTGCAAGATGCATTCCGTTTCTTGTCCATCCGCCGTGCCGTTCTGCGTTATTTCACACGGCGTGATCTAATCTCGCGTGAGCTAAAACGGAATTCCGGGCTCGCGCCGAGGTGTGCGTCGCCGTTGGTTTTTACGCAATAAATATCTGGCCCGCATTACGGTACGTCTTTTTCCTAGATCGATTTATCGTACGATTTCAGCAGCACCTGCCGCAGGTTCTTCATCCTTTCCCGTCCGCAAATGCGCCTTGGCCGGTCATTATCATAGGAAGATGTTAGCCCCTTATAAATGCCAGATGTTTAAGGGTAATATTTTAATCTCGCGCGATTTATACTCGTTAAACCTCTTGGTATGCATTTGAGGATTTCTTTTTTTTTTTTTTTTCAACGTGCTGCATAGGGGTCGCTCATCGTCCCTGGGTTGTAATATTGGGAATAGATGTTCGTGGACAGGACGAAATTCTGTGCCTGGTGCAAATCATTATATTTCGTATACGAAGTACCGGGCTTTTTTAAACTCGCGAGTTGTCCGCGATGCGTGATGTACGGTACGCTTTCAGACTCGAAGGTCATTCGCGGATCACGAGGATACCAGGTGTTTCCTGTATTAACATTAACCGACAGAGGGGAGAACATCTTCCTTCTTGGTGATATTTACGGATCACTGAATATTCCCGATCTTGAATTTCCATAATTATTCGATCGCGAGAATTCCAAGGAAACACAATGAGAGCTTCGGTAATAACGCCGATTTCTAACCAGCTTTTAATTTCCAGCGACGAAAGCGTAGCGAATATATCGGGCGCAATGTACTCTTAACACTAAACCTACCAGTCACTTACTGTATTTATGTACAGCGCGTATATCTTTAACGAAAAAGAGTACTAAGTCGACTATATCAACAGCTCGATAAAACGACTCACGCTCTGTGCTAAGAGCATGGAAAATCTCAAAGTATAAATAACAAATAAGCAACTCACCGGTCATTTTGATCGCTTCAGTAGGTTCAATATTAATGCAATCGCTGTCTCGCTGTATCACAATCGCCTCGGTGGCCAAATTAAAACGTTTCCTCGTAGATGCGAGGAATTCACGGACGGGGCCCTTTGTTTAAAATACAGTCGTCCTGGCCTGGGCTCATTGTCGACCACCACCGGTACGCTCTAACAAACGTACCAGAGTTACTTATACCTGCTTGGGGCCACTATCCCGCTGATTATTTCTCCGGGGAGCAGATAAATTCTCGGACGTCCCTCGATTCTAATCTGATCCCGACTTTCGATGCGTCGTGAAACGTTACCGGTGGAATGTCATCCCCGCGAGGAACCTTCGTCGTTCATTAAAGAATCACTGGAAACGCTGGCCTTCGTTAAGCGGAGGAAAAGAGTGAGAGAGAGAGAGAGAGTGAGACAGAGGGAGGGAGAGAGAGAGAAAGAGAGAAAGACCTGGCCGGATCGCGTCTCCTTGCAATAAATCCCGGAATAATAAAAATGAGAATGAGTTACTTTATACCCTGGCAGAAGGGGCCTTTGGCCGTCCTGCCACGGGCTTTACGTTACGGTCACCTGAAATTACCTTCCCGAGGTGGAATCCGCCTCCTCCGTGCCGAATATTCGTGTAAGATGGTGGTGCTTACGATAACCGCTCCTCGGCACGCCATCTTACAAGTCCAATACGCCTCTCTAACCGAGTGCCCTGTATGAATTTGCGGCGACCGCCGTCCGTCGCCGATAATTATCTCCCGCTTAACGCGATGCCAGGGGACTTTGATACGCTTCCAGGATCGGGCTCGTCCTACTTTACGGCGATTATAAAAGTTTGGGAAAAGTCGCGCGGCCATCGGGGAGGCGGTTTTACCTTGTTAACCGAGCATCGGCCGCCGGTCGTGGGACACTCGGTGATTTCAATCTCGGCATTTTGCGCTCGTGCGGCGTTATTTGCGCCCGACAGAACATTGGCCGTTGCTCTGCCCTCGGGATTCCGGCCGATGGTGGCAGGTTCGTCGACATCGATACCGCGGAACCTCGTGTGGAAAGTATAATATTCATATTTGTAACGATACTCGGGCTCGTTGAATATTTGGGGAGAATTGTTTAGGAGCACGGAGAGAGTCAGCTACGCTTTTGGAAGTTTGCTTATGGAGAAATATATGGTGTTACTCGATATTGGATATTTGCTTGCTAAATACGTTTTTGTATGCGCGACATATTACCGCGCGAAGCTTTTCTCTGTGGATTTAGAACTGAGTTTTACGTAATACGGGTAGCGTTTCTAATTGCTCGAAGAGTTAGTCCTAATGATTGATTTATGGTGTGGGTTGGGGTTTGTCTAGGTGAAAATAAGTCGAACTTCTTGGTATCCGTAATGAAGGGTATTGTATTCGTGCAGAAGATAATCGATGTGAATATCTCGATGATTCTATGAAATCCTATTACGAACAGATTCTATGTCGTAGAGTTTCTCGCTGGATCGTTTATTCGTATACTCACAGATCTCGAGTTTCTGGCCGAGGAATGATCGATTTAACGGGTTAATTGTCGACTAACCGGCAAAGTAATGCGCCGTTTCCTTTGGCATTCACAATTTCGAGGCCGTACCTCTTATTTTCCTCTCTCCTTGATCAAGACCTACTCGTATATCTCGCTGCCACGTATTCGGAGTTACATAAATTACCGGTAAGTATTTATGGTAGCCATCCACTCGCACGCTACCCTTTGAACTCTCGAGGGACCTCTCTCGGAGTAGTGGAAACGATCGAAACGGTAAAATTAACCCCGTCGCCCTCTTTTTCATTTCGTAACATTTGTTTTTACAACCTCCACCGCGCTTTTCATTGCAGCCGCGCCATTAATCTCGCTCGTGATAAATAAATATCGATTTATATTCGATGACAATTTGGACATTAACGTCGATACAGTGAGTCAAATAATATCGATCGAGAAATAATTCGCGTGAGCTTCAAAATACTTGAGCACAGCAAACGTGTTATTACACCAATGTTTGATCAACTTTGTACGCAGTTGATATTAAAGCACGTGTTTAGTCTTAGTGAGTAATATTCAACCGCAACTGAGATTACTACCGAAAAGTGTGGATCACGTGCAACTAATCTAATTCAGCGCATACCAGGACGGAGAGGATTGAGCCATTAGCTTGTAACAAATTATCATAACAAACCGAGCCATTCGCGCGTTGGAACTAATCCAAACAAACCGTCTAAATTTACCTACCTCATAGACACGATCGAGACACGCGTTTTCTGGATTTTCTACCTAAAATCGAAAACCGCCATTTCCCACCGCGCGCATTACTCCATAATACAAATCAATCGATCACCCCTTCGATTCCTATTAACCTTTATCAACTCTCATTATATTCTACGAACCCCTTTAGGTAATCATATTCCGCGCAATCTTCCATTCCAGAAGAATCCAATCCTGTTCTCCAGGGCTTATCCAAAAATCGAGGACCTTTATTCAACACCAGGTGCATTACTCGATATCACAACACCCATCGATTAACCATTCGATCCCTATCGAGCCGAGCAAGTAGCCCAGAAATCCGCTTACTCCATTCGCCGCCACTTTTTTTTTGGAAACCTTAAATCACGCTCGAGACTTCCAACGAATCCTCCTGGCGAGAGATCCTCTCACCCGTGGAAGCCCGCGAGAAATTCGTCCTTGCCCGCCATTCCCCCGTGCGATGGACGCGCACGATCCATCTTCGAAATTGGCCCCCCTTTATAATCCGCCCTTTAACGCCTTTTTGTCAACAGCCTCGATCCTGTTCGCGTTCCCCGACCAGGCGACGGTGAAAAAGGTGATCAAGGCGCTACCGCGGGTCGGCGTTGGCATCAAATACGGGATTCCGCAGACTAGGTAAGGACCGAGAACAGAACCCTCTCACCGACATCTGGATCCACAGATCTTCGCTCTCCCTGGAACACGCTCGGCGCATTCCACGATTTCTTTGTCCCCCGTAGGGCGAGCCTAGCCAGGGCCGCGTCCCCGGCCCTTCCACCTCGCGAACGTGAATCGAATCCCTCAATGGTGGAATAAGATATGAGAGATATGGCGAGGGAGACGCAAAAAGATAGGCACTCGCCGCTAGACGGTATTTATGAACCCCGCTTGGTTCGTTTCTTCTCAGGGAACCGACGGTTCCTGCGCTTTTCGAAGGAGGCTGCCCCGCGAACGAGACATCGGTTTATAACTTTTATTGGGATCGCGCGGAGGAAAGCGTTGTCGATGCCTCGTGTATCGATGTCGGTTGCGCTAAACGTGTCTTTGGCCATTGGTTTTTTGTCGTATCGAGCGATTATCGAGCTACGATGATTTGTATCGGGATATTGTTGAGAGAGAAAATGGAGTATCGGAGAGTGCTGGAAGGTGTGATTTATGGTGCGAGTATCCTATCGACGGTTCTCGATGTAAGGATCTAGCGTGGCACGTGTTATGCAAGAAAGAGTATAGATTCGTAAGTGGTGCAGGCGTCGATCGAGAAAGGAGCGTAAACTTCCCTGTCGTTATTCCTCCGTGGACGTGGTTGCGAAAACTTAAAAATCTCTTGCGAAAGATCGTGTCGCTGGAGAGCGCGAGTTCGCGAACGGGAACGCGAGAAAGTAGGAAACTCGATTCTCGTCGGCTCGAATTTGCGTCCTTTCGATATCGCCTCGTCACGAGGATCGAAGGGAGAGGAGCGTCCTGGTGGGATACCAATACCAAAGTACCTCGACGAGGACTGGCGGCGAAAACAGAGGTTCGCGTATCCGCGCTTCGAACCATCCATTAAAGCGCTCCTATATACACGAGCGCCGGCGAGAAGGGTACGACGGCCATAAATATACGGAGGCCAACTCCGACGTCTGATCCGAGGGAGATTCCTGGCCAACAAAAATAATCCCTCGGTATATAAAACGCGAATCCGCTTGGTGCTTGCGTCACGGGAATATTCGTTGTAACGCGCTGCCTTCCGTATTCGTGACGCGATCGACGATTGGACGAGACCAATGCGAATTTTTGGCCAGAATTTTTGGTTTTCCGAGCGGTTCGTTCCGCAACGAACAACGCCAGATGCAATTTTGTCACGCTGAAACTCGAAATAGGCCAAAATGTTTGTATTGTTGAGATCGTGGCTGAGTCGAATATATCCTGTATCCCTTCGTTTTCCATCGAAAGCGTTTTTATATTAATAAATAGCGCTGAATCGTCAAATCTGGGTATTCATATTGGAGGAGTGAAAACTCTCAAATTCTTTTTATCAAAGATTCCGATTTTTTTTGTATAATTTTTGAAGAAGTTTTCCATCGATAACATCTTTATATTGATAAATAGCGATGAACCGTCAAATCTAGGAATTCTTATTGGATGAGTGAAAAATCTCAAATTCTTATTATCGAAAGTTCCGATTTTTTTTCTATAACTTTAGAAGAAGTTTTCCATCAAGAGCGTTTTCATATTTATAAATAACGCTGAACCGTCAAATCTAAGTATTCTTATAGGATGAGTGACAACCCTCAAATACTTTTTATCAAAGATTGCAATTCTTTTTTTTTTTGGATAATTTTTGAAGAAGCACATGGAAGCCTAGCTGAGAGAAAGGATCTTACGGATTCGTTATTTAAGTAAGGCGTTACTTAAGTATCGCGCGCAAACCAGCGTCGTATTAGGGGAACAATAATACATCACGGCCAGCTTCTTATCGCGTTTGGCTGGCATTCGTTGGGAGGATAGCTTAGGAAATTAACGATTATCCTTGCAAATAAATAAACGCACTGCACTGTAATAAAGGCGGACCTATGATCCCGGGGTTCGAGACGTATCAAAACATCCACAATTCCGAGATCGCGCGTAAGATTGTCACGGTTGCGCGGAATCTTCTCGGCGCGTATGCAAGCCGCGGATTTATACGTCCGGCCTTCATCGCGCGCCCTCTTCTTTTAACTTCATCCAGTGTACGCCCATTAAAGTCTCCCGTATAAATCCTAAATCAGCGATATTCGCGTTCATAAAGTCGTTTCCTGAATTTTATGGCGCGAACGCAAAGTACCCGTGCACATCTTGATGTGATAGCTCTTATGAATTGAGAGCTACCGTCATCGTAATGGCGTATTAAAGCCGATGTGGATCTCGCCGCGCTCTTTGATTCGGTAATTAACCTTCGTGTCTAGCGCACCGTGGATGTCTGCAGGCCCACGCCATCGTAAGCGCGAGCACTTCCTCGCCTCTCCTTGCGGCTCTCCGATACGTCGTACGATTTTAAAGCCTTTCCTCTCGAAAAATTACGCGTCAACGGTTTTACTGGACTCCCCCCATTTTTTCTACGCAAGCTTGGCATCAAGCTATTTCTAGACGCGTTTTGAGCATGCTTAAAGATATTAATGATCCTATTTTAGAGGAGCGAATGTAATTTTCTTTTATTTCCCACTGGTCTGTGGTATGATGTAGGGTGTAATGATTTTTGAAGTATAGACGAAGACGTGGAAAAAAGTTTGGATCGTCGAGTGGCTGGATATGGTGTTCTTTTTTTTTGTTTATTAAGTATGCACGATATGCTTTTCGTAGCGATGATTTTCTATCTTTACCGTGGTGCAGATATTAACTACCTGGCTCTTGAATTATCTTGGTATTACGGCGACGAAGGGAATCTCGTTTTACCGGGTCAAAGACACGAATAGTAGTGTATCCGTGCTCCACTACAGCGCAGCTTTACGCGAAGTCGCTGGTCTGAGAGCAGTGGGACATATCCACTTGGGTTACAGACGCGTCCTTGCAGTTTAACACCTAAGACTGGTTGGAACATGACAACTCCACATTACGTGTGTCATCGTGCGTTCGGGGACTTTGCGTTTGGCAGGTAGTAATAGCGCGTTCAGCAATTTGCCCCAATGATGATCTATGAAATATCGCGTCGCTGTTACGGTATAACATGTAGTTATCCTTCCAATTGTGCGGATCTGGCAGTAAGCGTGTAATCATAACTTCGGATCATGGCTCAAGGTGGAAGCAGGTATGACCGTTTAAAAGGAAGTTTTTCCATAAAAGGTCTCATTCCACCATCGCGCGATATTATTTCGTTGGAACTACTAAGCGAACTTGGTTCGCCCCTACGCTCATATCTCACTTTGTAAGCAGGGTTTTTACATCGTTACGTTGACCGTTGGACTTCTGCGTTATCTTATTACTATCGTATAGGTTTGTCCGGCCGTCTTGTCCCTCGAAAGAAAAATCGTGGCGCGAGTAACTTTGCTGCCATGCCGCGATCGCTGATAACCCGCGGTGTAGAGATACGGATTCCTCGTGGTATGGTTCAAATACTTCGAAACATACCGACAGGCTTATTTATGGTTGCGCGTTTGTTTTACGTAACTTACCGCCGTTTGTGAGGTTCGATGAATTTATGCGCCGAGGAATACTTAACGTACACCGTTGTTCTAACAGGAGAGCCTCGATGATGTCACCCCGACAATTGATGAGGAGCTCCAATATGACGCAGAAATGGCAACGCCGAGAGATATCGAACTTCGAATACTTGATGTTCCTGAATACGATTGCCGGTGAGTATTTTTCTTTTTTTTATGCTTTTTTGCAAAACTCTATTGGCTCTGTTCTCTGCTTATCGGGGTAGAATTAAGGGCAGTACGATATTTGCATCGAAATAAGGTTTACTTATTACTTCCAATCAAATAAAGATCAATGGAGATATATCGAAATGGAGCAATTACGTTTGCGATATATAGTATGTATAATAAGGATAAAATATGTTTTACAATAATTTCTCACGGTAATCGATGTGATGAGATTACCTTGCGATCATTAATAATGATAATCATTAAACACATTTTCCTTCTTTAGCCACTTTCGTAGTTACAATGTTAAAAATTTACATTATCGTCAGATGATCAGAAAATAACGAGTGTAATACGTTTTTGTCACATGTCCCACTATGCGTCCCACGCATGCGCCTTATTAATTACATCCGTACATGAGACCTCCCATAGTGGTGTATATAAAAAAAAGTATGATCCCCGCTAATGATCAGTTCAAGTATTCTTCTTAGAAACCAACGAACAATACACATAAATACACATAAATAAATGTAGTAGAAAATTCAAGACAACGTGAGATAAATAATAATAAATAGAAAATAGTAAGATGATCAGAAAATAATTGTAAAACGATGTTAACCGGTCGAGGCTCCAAGAGATGCTCCGAGCCATCAGCAAGGATCATATCGATTTACGGCCTACGGAGAGAATCCGTTGGGATCCTGGTCGATGGTGGATTTCGCGTAGGTATCGAAAGAAAGAGCGCGGCCGTGTAAGAGGGCAGAAACCGAGCTTTTTATGGCTGCACACGGGCGGATGGAGTCTGTCGCGGCGTATTAGGGATGTTCTCAATCAGCTCTGTGTTCCGTTAGCCACCCCACGCGAGTAATCCCTACCTCGTGGGCCCTGGTAATCCGCTCCCGAGGGACGCGCAGTTCCTCCTCACCGGTTCCCGCCGCTCCGAGCGGAATGATGGCACGTCTTTGTTTCTCTTCGGTTTAATATCGGCTTCCCTTCGTGCGTTCCGCGCGGTGGGCTAAATCACGAAACTCGAGACGTCGGCCGCCTTCCCCCCTTTTTTTATGCGGCCCTCGGATTGATCGGCCTTTCGGCGAATAACGAGCATTGGAGTCGGTGCCTTGGCTACGTTTGTACGATTTTTGACAACACCGAGTAGCTTATGTAATAATGGTTAATAATGATTAAGAGTAGTTCGGGAGTTTAAGTTGGGTTTTTAGGAAATAGGCGTGTATCCTGTGTATCTTGTGGAGAGAGATTCGAGTGGTGGAAACTTGTGTTTTTACTGGAAATTAGTGCTCCCAAACTCTGAAGTATTGGCTGTTTAAATGCGCGGTGGCGGATTTTACACTGCTTTACAGTTCGGGTATTATCGAGTTTCTTTTAGAAAGTAGCGAGAAATATTAAGGTTAAAAACATTTATCGACGAACTTGTGTGAAATATATACTTCTGCGATTATTTCTCGTGTTTTCTCGATATTATTAGAGAAAAATGCTTTCTTTCTAAATAACGCATACTATTACGCGTATACTTTTTTTTTATCATGTACATTGTAGGTAAATAGCCCAAGTACGAACGTTGATGTAAAATTATGAACAATTACTTTCATTATAATTAAACCTATCGTACTTTTAAATTCATACCTCCTCTTATTACCTTCTATCCCCATAAAAACTACGCACTGCGGTCAAAAAGTTGCCTTCCCAAAATCCAACGCGAACTCTCCGATTTAAAAAATTCCTCAATAAAATCCCTTATTGTACCTCCAAATGCTTCCACGCAACGCTCATTACATCCTAAATCCCACAATCAAACCTCCATGTCCAGTGTGCTTCGAGCTAAATCGATTCAACGCTCGACGCCGAGAATAAAATAAGCCAAGTCCACGCACGTCATTCGCGAGCGTTGTTTAAGCCGTGTCAGTAGCATCCAGCTCGCGAAGGATTTTCGTGCGCCAAATAACGCGGCGGTGGGCAGAATTTATGCGCGCCCACGCACGGCCCGTACTTAATGACGACGATAAGCACAGACGCGTAATTATTCGTATTTCGACGAGAGCGCCGCGGTGCCCGAGGGTGGCCCAGCCGTATTTACGAGCGTTATATATTAATTGCGCAAATAAATAGCCCGAGGTGGGGGGGGGGGGGCGGTGCGAGCTCCGATCGGCGTCCGCACGAAAACGAACCGGTCGGCTCAGCCGATGCGCCCGCTGTTAGGCTCCCGCATGCGATCGAGCCCCTTCCTTTATTTCTTATCCTCCGCCGGTTTATTAACCCTCCGCGGTCCAATTTTTCAAAATAGACGGGCGTCTCCCAGCTGCTAAATATTTAAGCTCCTCGCTGATCACGGTACGTGGTTCTCTTACTTCTGTCCTTCTCCCTCGCGTGGATCGTTTCTCTATCCTAAAGTTCGCTGTTCGCGCGTCACCTCACGAATCTTTTAGGTTAGGTTTATATTATCTGTATGAATACATACACGGTTACCTGTATCTGCTTTGTGTTATTTGCCATATGGTGTTTTATCTGTTTACCTCGTGTGAACATTCTTTACCTGATCAGTGTATTGTAATGTCAGTTTGTATTTCGCCAATGGAATTATCGTACGTTTCTGTGCATTGTTTATTCCTTTTAAATCAGTCGTCTATGTGATAGGGTTATGTGCATCAACATATCGATGGATCATTGATTTTTTTCACTAGGTGCTTATTATTTGGCGTAATATTTAGTTCGCGCTTTTGCACGAAATATAGTCGTCGAATCATCGTGCGTATTTGGATGCGGATCTTGAGCCCTTGGTACGCGAAGTGAACGACGAAAATTCGTTGGGGGATAATGACAGTGCTCGGCGTGTAAATACGATGGCACACAGCTCTCGGGATGCGTGGGAGTGCGGTACCACCGACGGTACGCCACCTTTGCGCCGTATCGTTCCGTGCGTGTTTCTCGCGATGGAAGCGTGCCTCTACGCCCATATCTTGCGATTTCTCCTCGCGAAAACCGGTTTGATAGCCGATCGCAATGCCGAATATCCGCCTGTCATGTATTTTACGTCGCTGTAATGACTTTCCGTGCCTCGCGCTCGTGTCGCGCCGCCTTATGTCACAACGTGTCCAATTTTTCCTACTGTCACCCTCCACGCCCCTTGGACGAGACGGTTACAAAACTACTTTTTAAATATCCACTCCTCGTCGTGTTACGAAAAAGGACGTATTTGCGGGCGAAACAAAATGGTTGAGAGGTACAACGAATATTAATACTGAGAGATAATAGCAACTTACACTGGATAACAATTTGGTCTTCGATGAAGGACACGAATTCTGGATTTTTGAATCGCGCGTATATTTCACGATTGGATATTCATTCTAAATACAGATGCATTGTTCCAATGGAACTCCGTGGAAGATATAAATATTACTTTGCATATTCGCTCTTGACAGCTTACACTTTCCATACATCCATGTCTCATCGAATAATTATCGATACGTGAAGTACCTCGTCGTTCGATGAATATTCCTGCATCGTCCACGCCAGAAATGTCCTCCTACCTCGCCATGTCGCTTACTCGCGAAAGATGTCTATTGCCAATAGCCTTCGAGAGAAAATTCCTCCTTTTTGCGCAAGGAGCACCCGTGGAACGTGCACGCGCGCCCTCCAGTACCCTTTTGCAGCCTTCTCTTTTATTCGAGCAATGGCGAGCGGGTCCTCGTGTTGGATCGTATCGAGGCTGGTCTTTGGCGTAATGAATTATTATTCCGGATCGACCGATAGCGCGATAAAGCACCGTGCGTCTCGGAGCTAGCGCGGACTCGCGTTAATTCCAAGCCACGTTGCGACAAAATATTTCGCCCCGGTGGAGAAAAAGCGGACAGGTAGATAATTACCTTCCTTGCTGGAAATGCGAGCCCGCTATCAATGCCGATTATAATTGCAGGCCGTTACCGGAGGCCTGGCGTTATCCCAGTTTCATCGGTGCTCGATAAATTCTCGAACGGGGCCTCTGGTGCTACCTTATGCGCTGATCGAGTCAAAAGTATCCTCACCGTCGCACTGTGCACTGAATTTATTAAGATCGTAAATGCGTGACACGGTGCTATCGAGGGTGCGCGAAGGAGACGTGGAATGATGAACCAACCTCGCGAAACACTGACGATGTTTTCTCTATCGATGCGTAGCGTGTAGGACCGAAGTCGGGATGTAGGAGAGGTGAATACAGGTATTGAGATGAGATACCTCTTACTTTAAAGTCAATATGCGGCTATTATAATTCCATGTCACGTTGTATTAATGCAGCTTATGGCAATGGAAAAAATACCGGTGGAAATAATCGCCTGCTATAGGAGATGTGGGCCCCGTATTGTAGTCGATTATAATTATCTACGGTAGCCCAAGGGATCGCGCAATTAACGATATAAGTGTTTATGCGATACTCGCTCAAGAGACTTTCTGTCGGTTACAGTTCGTTTCAGGATTTGCTTGCAATTTTTTGGCAGGCTTTAAAGTCGTTTAAGATGGAAAGGGTAACGTCTCACTTGTATCGGGACTATGATATCACCGTCTGGATTATCATAACGCTGATTGTATCGTAAAAAGGTGTTCACAGCTGGGAGTTTTTTATTCCGTTCAGTTTTGAAAAGTTTCTTTCCACTAATAGTAATTAGGCATAAGTACCGGCGTCGTCTCTTGGCGGAAGAAATAAACACAGAGAGTACTGGCTTGCATTAATTATAGGCCACTTTGTACCAAAGTAACTTATCTCGATAAAAAGTACAAAAATACCTAACCACCATTCCGCAGGAAATGTGGGTTCCGTATTAGCATTAGTTACATTTACCGACCGTTACTAAAGGTGCAGCGCGATAAGCGCTGTACAAATTTCTACGCCTTACCGCAGAAAAGCCCACATGTCGCAAAACTCACCATTCCCCCTAAGAATCTATCGAGATAAAATAAATTCGACACGCCCCAAATTCAATATCGGCACTACTCGAACGCCAGAAACAATCCCACCACGATTATTCCTCAAAAATTCTCCGCATTCATAACAGCATACCTTCGCACGATCTCCATCTCTACCTTACAGCAAGAGAACGATCAACCGTATACATTTCTCTCTCTCCCTCCCTGTACATTCCTTCCAATACTCAAACAACACCCACACGATATTACACAAAGTGTCCCCACCCTTTCCAGCTCAAACGAACTCATTCATAAGTACCTTCCACAATTCCAATTCGCTAAGATGAACAAAAATTCACCAAGATACCAAGTAACCTTCTCTACAGAGGGTTAACTTCGCCCGCGGTCCTCACAGCCGTACCCTCCCCTTCCACTCCCCCTCCTCCCTCCCTCTCCCCCGCGACGGGCCCCCGTAAATCTCGACGGTGGTGAGTTAAAAACGAGGCCCTCGCCGCGGCCAGTACTTATAATAACGTCGTCTCGCGGAGGAGAGGACGACGATGGGTGGTAGTTGGCGCGGGTAAAAAGCAACAGCCAGGCGGGTAGTAGGAGAGGGAGGAGGGGGGGGGGGGAGGGGAGTCAGCGTGTGTGTCGCGGACATTCCGCTGTCGGGGCGCGTCCTGAGGGCGCTCACTCATGGCGACGCTACCATTAATAATCACTTTGATGCATAACGCGGCCGCGCTATTATTTACGTCCGACCGCCGGTCGTGCGGCCTCGCGATTTACGGCGCATTGTAGGGACAGTGGGACTTATGCACCGTCCGACGTTTGGACCGTTTCCTCCCCTCCCCCCTCCTCTCCCAACTGCGCTTTTTCTTCCTTTTCGCGCCCCCTGCGCCCCGTTCTCGGAAGGACGGCGCATCCGGTGGACCTCTTGGAGGCGATCCAAGGAAATCCCGGGGGTTTATGATAAGGGCGTAACGTGGCAAATAGATCTGGCTGTTGGGAGGTATCTACGGTGCGAATGGCTGGGGATAATTTTGTGCGATTTAAGAGATAGCTTTGGAAATCATTTTTTTTTTTAAATTGTGGTTATTTATGTATTTTTGTTGTATAGGGTTGTTTATAATATGTGGGAGATGTGAATTGTGAAGATTGTGAGATTCTTTTTGGTAATATCATAGTCGATGGTTTGGGGTTAGTGGATGAAGGTATTCTTGTGGATTATCTAAGTGTAGATTATTGCCGATGCATATTGAATATTATTGATTAAATATCGGTTTCTGCTTCGTGGACATAACTTGATGCTTGTGGTTAATCAATCTCCTAGGAGCTATGCGCGTTTACGACTCTACTTAAAAGTATTTAAATGAAAGTGAAATTCAGCCAATGTACATTACGAATTTCCAATGTAGATCGCGTTAATGTACGAGCATCGCAATGAAATTACCAGCCTATCCTAATTCTTCGAATGCTCAGAAACACACGTTTATCCCAATAACGACTAATTCTCTCGCCGAATCCATAAATTCGATCGAACGTACAATGACACGAATTTGAATCGCGCACGTCGCCTTCTATCACTGTTCCAATATAATTATTTGTCCCGCAAATTAATCTACCTATCGTGCTGATATCGTCGGTCGGACGCGCACAGGGTTTATTTCCGAAATTTTCCATTAAATCGAAGAGGACGCACGGTGGCCAGGATCCGTGGATACGCGCCGGCGCTACGCGGCGGACGGAGTGACAAACTTGCTGACGGGCTTTAATTAGCGACAGGGAAAGAGATTAGACGAAGTGAGCCTTGGAACCGCGCTGCCGTCACTAATGCATCTCGGAATGGGATTCCGGGGCTCCGGGGTGGAAGAGTGAGACCTCTGGAAGTGACAATTTCAGGAACGATTAGCCGTCACGCCTTGAGTTATGCGCTTACTAAACGGAGCTCCTCGCCCCATTGAGCCGGGCGGCGCGCATTTCGTAAAAATAGAATCGGCTGCCAACGTACTCCCCGCTTACACCGTCCATCAACGGTGGCGAGGGTGCGAAAGAAGGAGAAGTGACCAAGGAGGAGCGAGGATTGCTGCGGGTAAAAAACCGCAGCCGCGATCGTCCGCATTAAAAAGAGCCCTCTGCCGATCTTACGTTTATTTTTGTCACCCTGGAAGGGGGATTCTGAGCGGAGTCACCCTCTTCTTCCCGATGGTCTTTCGTCTCAGAGCGTCGATCGATGATCCCTTGCCGATTGGATTCTCCTGTGTATTATCTTGGGTTCTAAATGTATATTGAATTTAACACTAGAACTACCAGCCACTTTTTGAGCATATGTAGAACACCACGTACATCTTTAAAAAAAAGGGGAAGAGTAAAAGGAAATTTGAGTAAATCAAATGATGATCTAAATACTGCATGAAAATCATGGAAAATCTCAAAAAATACATCCTTATAAAGCACTGCGATTTTTTAAAGAAACGACTGACCAGTCTTTTTGACTGCTTTGGTAGTTGTAGTGTTAATGTATACATTAGCCACATCTAATCTGACGACTTGAAATTTACTCTAGTCAAACTAGATAGAGAAATTGTGAAGCGCGTAGAAAGAGATTGGCCGCTAGGAGCGCATAGACAAGTTGTCTTATATGTTGGATTTACGTGTAGCGGTGGTAAAAGGAAGGGAATAGAGAATGGTTGTGTTATGTGTGATTTTTATAATGCAGAATTAAGGTAGATTGCAGATGATAGGTTTATGAGAGAGAGGATAATAATCTCTGGAAGATTAAAATATATTTGCGGTGATAAATAATTTGTAATAAATATTTCTTAAATATATTACACGCAGGTTGTAATAATTGTATATTTTTAAGTATCTTTAGTATAGATTTGGGATTGAAAAATGGGAAATATAGATACCTAAGATGCAAGGATTACGTCTCAAGAATGACGCACTGTAGGTTTGAAATAAGTTTGATAAGTGATAATTACTTTTTGATTGTAGGCCGAATGTACAACGACCTGAACCAGTATCCGGTATTCCCTTGGGTTTTGACTAATTACGAGACCAAGGAACTTGATCTTAGTTTACCCAGCAATTATCGTGATTTGTCGAAGGTACGAATGAAAAACAATTTTTTTTATAATCGAATATTCTATTCTCTCACGTTCTTCAAAGTAGATTAAACGTCTCGTTACCTCTCAGTATCCCGCCGAAAAACTCACATTTCTTTAATCACACCACAGCATTCCACGCCATTAATATATTTTTCACTTATTCTTCACAGCCCATTGGTGCTTTGAATCCAAGCAGGAGGGCTTACTTCGAGGAACGCTTCCAGAGTTGGGAGCACGACAGCATACCACCTTTCCACTATGGCACCCATTATTCCACGGCAGCCTTCGTCTTAAATTGGATGATACGAGTGGTAAGTATACACCATACCTCACGCTCATTCCAATTATATCGAATCAATCCCAAGGAAGCGCTCCCAATTATCCAAGTATCTCCTAAGTATTCAAAGTCGAGGCGCATCGAACCGACTTGTTTATTTATAAAACCCACCAGAATAGTCCAACACTTAAACACTCCTTGGTAACGGTCGAAGCCTTCGCGAGGTGGGGTACATTAGAATCAGTATCGGCTCCCTTCTTCCGGCCGAGTAGGCTGTCCACTTCGGGCCATAAATTAAGGAGACACATTTAGTGGTGCGCACACACTAATTTGGGGGCGTTGGAACGCCCCCGAGTCAACGAAACCCGCCTTCCCGTTTAAATACGCGCATTCGACCGCGGCTGCATTTTCGAAAGGCACTTTCCTCAGGCAACGTTTCAAAAATTCGTTTAAAAATATATACACCCCCGACGCGCGGCATCGCGGCCGCCGTCCGAGCGGATTTAAGCCTCCCAGGAGTCGCGCTGGTGGAGCTTGACGGAAAAGAAGAAAAAAAAGAAGAAATACTCCCAGGCCACTTTATTACGAGTCCCAGGCCGGTAACACGCTTACGCACTCGATCATAATCCCGTGCGAATCCGTTTAACGCCGGTTAAGCGCCTTGTAAACGGTCCCGGAATTAGTCGGAAGGGCCGGCATTATCGGCGGCATTTGCATGCAAATCATCGTCGAACCTTTTATTGTGTATTTGCCCGACGATCGCTCGGCGTTCCGCTCTCAGGAAAATATTACGTCATAAACGAGTTATCGCTTTATAACCGTGCCGCTCGTTACCCCCTTCGGACCGTCTACTTACTAACGTTTTAACGAGCCAATTACGGCATTATCTCGTAGTTCCACCCCGAACAGGTAGTTTCGCTCCTCCGGATCGTCCCAACTGTCGCGCGGGCTTTCTTCTCCGTTTTCTTAATTTTTGATATCCGTTTCCGTGGGCTTAGGAGCATTAGGAAGTTCTATGGAGAAGGTTCTATGAAGAAATAGCGGCTAAGGAAGAACCTTAGGGGGGATAATGAAGCTTAGTGTGTTTGTCGTGTTAATGATTTATGGCTAGAAAAGTCGATGGATGTTTCGGAAAGTGTTGGAAATCTCCATTTGCGTGTAAAATTGTATTATTGTATTATGGTGTCGATCTTTTATATCGCGCTGTATATTCCGTATTGTCGATCCTCTGCAGTCTGGATTTGAATAAATCTGTTTTTACTCGCCGATGTGTCGTTTAGATAACAGGTTGCAAATATTATTTTCGCAGGAACCGATGACGACCATGTTCTTGGCTCTTCAAGGGGGCAAGTTCGATCATCCTAACAGACTGTTCTCGTCGATAGCTTTATCCTGGAAAAACTGCCAACGTGATACGTCTGATGTGAAGGTTTGTTTTGCGGAATATGAATACTGATGGGCTTTTACGTATAATGTAATGAGAAAGGGTGGAAGAACTTTTAAACGTACACTTTTTCTATGTCGCTGGCTTTACTGTATGGCGATGAATACATTATTTTTTTTTTACAGGAACTCATTCCTGAATTTTTCTTCCTACCGGAAATGTTAGTCAACAGCAATCGTTATCGTCTGGGAAGGCAAGAAGACGGTAGCGCGGTTGGCGACGTTGAATTGCCACCCTGGGCCTCGTCACCAGAAGAATTTATACGAATTAATCGCATGGTACGTTATTATTCTTTTTCTCCGTATCAAAGTTAATCAATACAATTAAGGATGAGAGGATTTCAGATCGCGATGCGTCACACTGTATAAAAAAGGAAATAAAAGTCGATCAAAATATTTATTCTCCAAACTTAATCAATTATATAATAAAGAAGAAGCTAATCACGATGACATAAAAACTACATATTTATATTAAAATACCTCGATATTCTGGACAAGTCGATACGATTCTTGATTGGCGATTTGCCCGCTCTAGCCGCATATCCTATAAAATATGACATTTTACAAATGTATTTATACTTGTTTTCCCCAGGCACTCGAGTCGGAATTCGTCTCCTGCCAATTACACCAGTGGATCGATTTGATATTTGGTTACAAGCAGAAGGGTAAGTCAGCGCTCGGAGGTGATTTATTTTATTCGTGCAAATAACGTATTTACACAAATTTTTTCTCGACTATCAACTCGTTTGCCTTAGTTTCTTTTTTTACTCTTTCGTTGCAAGTTTAACCGCCATTTCCTCGACAAACTTGCGATATCGTGTTTTGCCCGGCGTAACGATGACTCAGCCAAATTCACACGTATTGCATATACATACGCGAGTTTACAAATGCGCATCTTGAAACTTTCTAACGGCGGTCGCCGCAGCACCGATAGGATATTTGTCGGTGCACGATAAGGATAAATGGTTGGTGCGGCCGAAATTGATTTATTACCCACAAGTTCGTATGTATATCGGTATGCCGCCTTGACCACTTTACGCGCACTCAACCTTGCCGCTTCAAGATCATAGACGTTCGGTTGGCCGATAGATTTTTATGTCACGTTTGAAGAACATTCCAGCAGTTTATTTGACGTATGCCAGCAAAACCGTTACCTTGGAGGTACAAACAACTTATCGCTCTTCTTACGATAATTCTTGAAACATACATACGTACGTGTATCGAGCGTTAGAATGAGTTTTTACTATCGTCGAGACCTGGCGCAAAGGCATACCTTAAACGTATACACGATTCCATTTCTCGACTGTTTTCACGAAATGGATATACGAATTGTTCATTTGATTTCCATCGTTGTCTGCCAAATCATTTGCCTCATGCCCTACTGTTCACTGCGAGCTTCGAATCCCAGGAACTGTCGCGTCCATATTGTATGATATACAGTCGTTTCAACTTCCTCTACCAGCAGTGCCTTTTTCAAACTATTCATCAGAAACACCCTGTAGACGTTCGCCATTCTCAAAGCTTTTCGCATCGAACCCTCCAGGAACGGTGAAGAAATCGAGAACGATGTAGTCTCCAATGTGGATAAAAAGAGCGTATTCCGTATAAGGCTTAAGCCCAAATTGAGTTGCGAGCTGCGGACAATGGTTCGAGTCGTGCGAGAAAGAGGCTGCGCCGGGTGTTGGGACAGAAGTAGTCGAGTCAAATTAAATTTGGGAGGATGGTAATTGTCGGTGGCGCCTCTATATCCGGCGCTTCCTCGAAGATGCGCCCGTCGCCAAGGAGCGAAAGAGGGTGGCGGCGTTCACGGCGCGTATGGAAGGAATTAGTTTTTAGTTAGCTTCCTCTCGGCTCCTGTCCCGGCCAATTAGGCACGTGTGCCGGCCGCGACAATGCGTCCCACCCATAATACGTAACACGTTTGCGGGGGCAGTCGGTAGAACGAAAGTGGAACCAACCGGAAATGCCGGACAGGAGCCAGCGCAGGAAAGTCTCGGGAAACAGCCACGAAAAAGTCAGCGGGAATGGAAGATTTCCAGAAAAAAGAAACTGCATCTTCCACGACGCATTTACATTGCGCATGCGCAACATCGGCGCTCTATTTACATCTTGCGCTTCACATCTGTACTTCGCATATATTCGTTTGCGCGTGGAATAATTGCGGGTGTATAACGAAAAATAGTTGCGGGTAGTTTTTCTAAGATGGCTTTGCAAGATATATGGTCAGTGTAGAAGACTAAATCCCTTATATTATATTTTGTAAATTTTGGGTAAAGTGGAATATGGTGTGTTAGGTGTACGAAAATCTTTGAGATTGTATAGAAAACAATGCAAAGGACCATCGTCATTTTTGAAGGTCCCGAAGCTGTACGTGCCACGAATGTATTCTACTATTTGACGTACGAGAGTAGCGTAGAATTGGACACGATAACGGATCCGGTTATGAGAGATGCAATAGAAAATCAGATTCGAAACTTTGGACAAACGCCATCCCAGTTACTTATGGAACCGCATCCACCTAGAAGTTCAGCGATGCACTTGGTAAGTTTAAATATCAAGCTACGGAGATTAAATATTTTTGGTGACATTGTTGCATCAAATAATATACTGAAATGTTTACGATATCTGATCGTGTATTTATTTAGGGGAAAAAGAGTGCAACGTATATCGCGTAAGAGACTGAAGTACATTGAACGAGATCTCGTCTTACCATAAACATAATGTAGAAAGATAAATACTTTTAATACCAATTTTTAGATACCTAGTAATTAGACATTATATATTTATTTACTAAATATTAATTCTACCTTCTTACATACATACGATGCATGTTTTTCCCCATTTGTGTGCAAGTGACGATGATAAAGTTTACGCAAGGTTTCACTAGCCGTTATCGATTTTGCAGTCACCGATGATGTTCTCGAGCATTCCGGACGACGTCTGCATGACGATCAAATTCCCGTCGAATTCACCGATTTGTCACATCTCGGCCAATACTTATCCTCAACTTCCACTGCCATCGGTCGTGACTGTCACGACGGGACAGCAATTTGCGGTTAATAGGTGGAACACCAATTATGCAGGTAGAAAACAATGCTTGGTACTATTAAGAATTGCCGTATAAATTAGATAGTACATATTAAACGTCAATTAAATAGATATTAAATGGAAGTGAAACTGTAGCAAAACAGTCAGTATGTTGATATTAGGAATAAATTGTGGACCAACAGTCTATTCATCGCAATAACAAAATTTATTCGCAGCATCCGTGCAATCTCCTAGTTATGCCGACACTCCTCAAGCTCAGGCTGCGAATCAACCTTTATCCATGGACCCTGTACTCTGTAAGTTTTATACACACGCGAGTGACTAGAATCAAATCCACGTGAGTTTTATCTTCAATCTCTACTTTTCAGCTCAAGCTGCAAACAGCTCGAATCCTACGTTGCGCCGGCATTTGGGCGATAATTTCAGCCAGAAACTCAAGATTCGCAGCAATTGCTTCGTGACTACCGTCGACAGTCGTTTCCTAGTGGCTTGTGGTTTCTGGGACAATAGCTTCCGCGTGTTTTCCACGGAAACAGGTATCACATCTCAAAGAAAATCGTCGTAACAAGGCACATCAAATCCTCGAAGAACATAAAAAACAAATATAATTACACCTCGTATAATTCTAACATCAAAGAATACCGCACTCTTTTCTTGAGAACTAATCTTGGACTCTTTCATCTAAACAATCCATTCGATTTTTTCATTCCAGCGAAAATCGTGCAGATCGTTTTTGGTCACTACGGAGTCGTGACGTGTTTGTCGCGCAGCGAGTGCAACATCACGTCTGATTGCTACATCGCGTCCGGAAGTGCCGATTGCACGGTACTCCTGTGGCATTGGAACGCCAGGACGCAGACGATCGTCGGAGAGGGCGAGGCGCCGGCACCTCGTGCGACTCTCACTGGCCACGAGCAACCTGTCACGGCCGTCGTCATATCCGCAGAGCTAGGCCTGGTCGTTTCCGGCTCTCACTGTAAGTAATATTTTTACAAGTAATACATTTTTTTTTCCAATTAAATTATCAAAGTAAATGTAACAATAACCGACAATATATACTTCTTCATTTTTATCGGTTTAGATGCTGTATTATTTCCAGACGTTTTATAACAGTCTTATCACATGAAAACCGATAAAAATCGCAAGTTAAAATTGTCGAATGTAAATAATGAATTTGAAGATGATGACTGAAATTATTTGTGCTTGCAGATGGACCAGTTCTCGTGCACACGACTTTCGGTGATCTCTTAAGATCGTTGGAGGCACCGAGTGGATTTTCTTCGCCTGAAAATATCGCGATGTCTCGCGAGGGCGTCATAGTAGTGAATTACGAACGCGGGCATATAGCAGCATTTACGATAAACGGAAAGCGGCTTCGTCACGAGTCGCACAATGATAATCTTCAGGTAATTCTCAAAAAAATCCCTTAAAGGAAACCGATGAATGACTCGTGGTAGAATGAAGATCGATTACTCTGATCGCGAATATCGTTAACACCATGCATTATTAATCGATACTTTATCTTTGCACAGTGTCTACTACTCAGTAGAGACGGAGAATATCTGATGACCGGTGGTGATAAGGGAATCGTGGAGGTGTGGAGAACTTTCAATCTTGCTCTTCTCTACGCATTCCCAGCTTGCGAGAGCAGTGTACGTTCGCTGGCGCTTTCTCACGATCAAAAGTAAGTAACTTTGCATATTTCGTATTCGTATTTCAATTAAGTGTCTTATTAAAAGGCTTGGTCTTCCTGCAATGCCCAGAAAATGCTTATTAAACACAAGTCATTGCATACCGACAAATACACGTTGATATTCTTCAGGTATATCCTGTGGAGCTGATTAAAATAGAGTTTAAACACTCGTACCTGAGTTTTTTCAAACTTAGTCTAAATCTTTGACAACCATATTAAAGCGATAATTAAAATTTAGTCTCATTTTTAATCCACGTCCATATCTTTCAGGTTTCTCCTAGCTGGTCTCGCCAATGGTTCGATCGTGATATTTCACATCGACTTCAATAGGTGGCATCACGAGTTTCAGCAACGTTACTGAGACTGCGGCTTTGCTCTGATTTAGCGAGCCTCGGCCAGGCACACGGCGAGACGGGCGAAGAGGGTGTCTCTCGCTTAACTCCGCGCGCCCACCAGAGCATGGCCGTCGTCTAACTTAGGTCGCCGACATAGAACAAGTGCTACGAACTTAAACGTTGGATATGAAATATATGTACATATATATATATATGTATATACATATACGTATATATATACATATGTATATATATATGTATATATATTACCGTGCAATATTACACTTACGAACGAGTCCGTCGAGGCCCTAGCGCAGGGCAGCTTTGTGGTGCTTAACCCGTTGCCTTCGAGCAAAACCGTCGTTCGGCTTACTGCCCGCATCCGACAGGAAGCAGACCCAGTTGGACATGTCTAACGTGTCCATACGAAAGGTCGAACCTGGATGTGCGATCGTGCTTTCTTCCAGTGTTCAAACACTCCGGATCGGTACTTATCGACTAGGTCCCAGGGCAGCGGGTTAAATTTCGGCCGAGTACTTAACGAGAAGACGAGCGAGGACGCTTCGAACGACGGTAATTACAATCGATTGGAGGGGCGAAGAGGAACACGACGTGCATGTCCGCGATATTCAGCGTTTAGCAATAACTCGCTTATCGCGATCCCAACGCAGTGCTTCCGTAACGTGCGGATCAGAGGCGAAGCGAAGAGCAGGGCGATCGTTAGGCCGGCTGCCCGCGTGGAGATCCGCGTCGGTTCACGATGGACGATAAGCGACGGAGCGGGCTTCACAGAGCCGCGGCCGGGATAGGATGGTGACACACGCGTAACATAGCTGTACGAATGGTAAAGCAAAAAGTTAAGCACACACACACATACACACAAACACGTACACACAGACATATACGCGAGTGGACACGCTTGGGTGTAGACGTAACGGTAGTCAATTACGATAAAAAGCGAATCGTCGAAGATCGACTCGCCGCCACTCGCTTCGATTCGACTTCGCCGATCTCGGTTATATCCGTATCGAGCACCCCCCACCCCCTACCCCTATTTTTACGCCTCGCGCCGCCCTGGCCGCGATTACTTTAGCGCTAACGACGCCCCTTGTAAATACCACTTTCTCCTGGCATAACGTACTTTACAAATGTAACAAGCGCATAGGTACCCCGGGCGTATACTTGTGGGGCTTGGAATTATACGATGTACTTACCTCGGTATATGAATGCGTACTTAAGGGATATATTGATAAATATATCATCGCAGTGCGGCTGTACATTGCGGTTACACGGGCATGTACTTACGCGTATATTTATGAATATATTGCCGCCCAAGGCGCTCATGGGTAGACGCTTACGTACCGATGCGCGCGCACGCGTAATTCCGTGTTAGAGGAACGAGCGAGTGGAGCGTAAAAGATCGAGGAAGAGAAGCCGCGTGTCACTGGACGAACTCTGCGCCCGCACACTGCGTCGATTTTGGCAAGTTCTTGAGCCAAGCACCCGGTAAAATTCAGTTCGCAGGCACGCCAAAACTCGCCGAATTGTCTACCGCGGTCGTATCATTCTGGGCAGCCAGAGTGCCGGCCCAACCTAACCCGATAATCACACTCCGCTGTAATTCCTAACCCCCTATGTCCTTCGAAAGAGAGATCCTAATTTTTATCAAAGCCGTCCAGCTTAACCTTGCGAGGATATTTCTCGGTATTTTCGCACGCGTGGTATATTAATCAGCGGCAGGAGTTACATAGGCTAAAAGGAACATCCCGAATTCGTTCTCGGCTATCCTCGATTCATCGAGGACGGCCGACAATCCGGCGTAATTACGTCGAACGGCAGGTGTGGATGAATAGAGAGAAAGGAAGAGTGAGAGAGTGTGACAGAGAGAGAGAGAGAGAGAGAGAGAGAGAACGAAAGAGAGAGAGAGAGAGGTGAAGAGATGAATAGATGAAAGAGAGAGAGAAAGAGAGAAGAGGTGGATAGAGGTGGTGGAGGAGGGACGAGGACGAAAGCGAGTCGCGGAAGAGAGGTAGGGCGTCCAAGGAGCGGTGCGCGTCGATACCCCATCCTCGATGAAAAGAAGGACGCTCTTACTCGTGGAAGCGTCGTCGAGGAGTCGCGGTCGTGGAATCACGTCGATCCGCGGCTTTCATTTATTCGCACCGCAATGCACCGCTGTCGCCTCCGTTTCGATTTGCATTGAGAAGGCACGTTTCTTCCTTTCACGGGCGGATTTCTTTAGCGCGCACGCTTGGCCGGTGTGGGAACGTAGATCGTGTCCTTTCTCAGCGAGACGATCGATGGCGTTCGACGATCACTGGCGCGGATACGAGGGAAAACGAGGTGCGTGGAAAAAGTTAGAATGCGTTAAGCAACGTATAATAATAATAATAATAATAATACTAATAATGGTAATAATAATAATAATAAAAGCAACGTAGCGATCGTACTTCGATCGAATCTTCCTTCCTAGGGATTCTCGATGATCTCAGAGAAAGTTTCGTGCGGTGGAAGAAGCCGATGTTCGTCATTAGGCGCTGGAGCAAAGTGTACGTGAATAATAATTATTACGTGTATATAGCATCGTAGGAATGCCGAGGTCACCTTTTGTAACGATTGTTTAACGACCATTTACGTAAGTCTAGGAAGAAGGAGCAGCGTTAAGTGATAAGACCGCGTAAAGGCGCATAATCGGAATTAATTTGGGACGAACCAGCACGAAGGCGACTCACGGGCGTCGATCGATCTTCTCGTCACGATCAATATTATCCGGGAATCTTCTTCGTGCGATACAGTTATACGCCATCTTATTATTCTGCACTCAGCCCCGATCGGGTCTAATCCTGCGAACCTAAATCCAGTTAATACCACGTTCAATCTATCGATTCCAGACCCAGCCACGACCAAGCCTGACCTCGCATTTCTAGATTCAACAAGATCCACGTTTGCAATCTGGATTTACGCAAAACCACGTCTAATCTCGCCATTTCGGACGCAGCCACGACCACGTTCAATCATCCCGATCTAGACCCAGTCTAGACCAACATCCGAGTTAGTGATTCCAGACAACGTCACAACTCTTGATCTCGACTCGAGATCACTCTCCACCTCGTGATTCTATCCCTCATTCACGCCCACGTTCTACCCTCGTGGCTCCCTCGCGTCATCCAGGCGCGCCCCTCTCGCTCCAAGAGACGCGAGCGGAGAGCCACGCGGTGAGGACCAAGGTGGTCGTTGACGGAGCACCCGCTCTTTTGGTGGCGCCTCCTCGCATCCTTCCTCGCGTTCCAGAGGACGTCTCGAAGGTTCTCGCCCGGAGGAGTAGGCGAATCGCGTTCGCGAGCATCTCAGGTTGTATCTAGTCAGGATCAATGATCGGAGAGGCCGCGAGATGAGCCGCGATGCCGGTCCTCGTCAACGTCGACACGCTCTAAAGTATATCCTGTACTCTCTACGTCGTAGGTGTAAATTAAGTGCATGGTGCCGTCGTATTAGCGATCGATCACATTTGAGCTTGCGAAATCACGATGTAATGTAATGGTTATAATATCGATTCTTATCGTGCACCCGCTCGGGGAGCGGGCCCAGGGCTCCCGCTCTACCGGGCCCCGTTCGTTATCGTACAATTTATACACGCATAGGACAATGTTACGTATGCAATGTGTTAACAATGGTGTACCGCTACTCGTTGTGGGCGTGCTTCTGCATGATTGTTCGCAATGTTCCGTTCGCAAGTCCGGTATGGGACAAGGAGTGATGCGTGAATGATACTGCGGGGAGAGAGAGAGAGAGAGAGAGAGAGAGAGAGAGAGAGAGAGAGAGAGAGCGGTGGTGAGAAAGGGAGAGCAAGAGGGGGAGCGAAAGGGAGAGAGATGTGTCGGAGCGAGAGAGGAGGTGAGAATGGTGGAGGGAGCAAGGCAATGGGATGTATGGTCCTCTTGGGGGGGGAGCGGGCAGATACACGGGGAGAAGGAGGGTCGCGTTTGGTGCTTCGAGTGACGTTCTTTTTCGCGCGTAAGCGCGAGGACGTGTCTCTGCCGCGCATGCAACTGTTTACATGTACTTAATGTACAGACGCGTACTATCGACATCTTATTTTCGCTACAGTGAGAAGAAGGAAAGGAGGATGCAAAAGAGAAAAATACGCGCGGGGCGTCCCACCCGTATTTCCTGCCTTCAGACGGCTCGTAGGGTGCTCTCTTCTTGGCGGAAGAGAGTCGCGCCAAGTCTTTCGGGCGAAACGATGACGATCGTGTTTGGGATTGAATTTTATCGTCGCATCGAGAAGGGACGAGGTTGGCTTCGAGGTTCGCGATAAAGTTCGATCCATGATAAGACGACGCTTATCGCTCAACTCAGAAACGTACGCACGGGATAATCCTACGATCGCGGAGCAGCGCAAATCGCGATGAGAACCCAGCGCGTTGGAAAAAAAGTTTCGAGGAGGAAGAGTTTTTATATTTGTTTATAGGTGTGTGAGAATGCTGCACTTTTCGAGCATGTTGTTAGTGAATTCCCTCCATATTGCTATTATATAAAGGAAGTTAACTCAAATCGATTTCTGTCCGTACTCGAACTTCGGTACATAAAAATAACGCTGCTATTTTAAATAACGCTAAGTACAACGCTACAAAGGTTTGCCTATATGATTATTACGATTACATTTATTGTCATTATTATTATTACGAGTGACGCGACGGGGTACGTCGACGTAATTATTATTAGTATTCTTATTACACGATTGTGGTTACATTAATGTATTTCATATTAACGATTGCCGAGGCAGGTGGCGTAGATTTGTATATTCGACAGGTAAGGCCCATTAATGTTTGCGTGTTAAGCAAAGAGTTTTACTTACTCACGTTAATTGTAATAAAGCGCGAGCTAACGTGAACCGTGTAAAGTTTCATCCGGTTCGTTCAGATACGGAGCTGCCCGTACAAGTACTTACGTCTAGATTTAATCGATCAAATTAATGTTCATAAGCGTAATCACGGGCGGATGAGTGTGTGCGAAAGAGAGAGAGAGGAAGAGAGGGAGAGAGGGAGACCGAGTAGATGCCACGAGGCGGACAAAAACGAACCAGCAGAATCCCATCGCACCTTCGACCTACCAGCCGGATACTCGAGGGAGAAAAAGGACGCGGACGAGCGACGCACCGATCGCAATAGAAGACCGACGCCCAATGAAATCCGGATCGATCCGATCGGCCATCGGGGAGATTCGCGCCGACGCTCTCGGAATGCGAACTGGACTCGCCACGTCGAAGGACGTAATACAATTTTACAATTCACCAAGTAGAAGTCAATAAAAGCCCAAGTCGCGAAAGCTGGGAGGGCCGCGATTCTAACAAAGGTCGCCGTACGTCGTCAGCGGCTCGATAACGTTTTATAAGCGTGGATCAGTTTCTTATTGTAGGCAATACGACACACACACAGACACACACACACACACACACACACCGCACAGCATCTGTAATCGGAAATAAGAGCCATCCGCTCTGGATTAAGCTTAAGCCCCTACCCGTGTCTAACTGCGATTCGAGGAATCGCGACCGTGCGGCCGCGCGTCTTCAATTTCGAGCGTCGAGTCGCGGGATTGGAATCGCGGAGCCGATCGCGGTGTGGACTCGCGATCGGCTGGATCGCCTTGGCGATCCGCGTGGATTGGAAGCGTCCGAAGAGCAGGTCGCCGCGAGGGCTTGGCACCGCAGTAGCGATTGACACGGCCTAATTTTTCACCAAAGCACGGCGCGAAGCGAGGAAAGGAGGATCGACGCTCGAGGATGGAGAAGAGGCGGCCGAAGTGTTTACCCTTAATGAAACTTCGATGCTTGTCCGATATGATTTTCGATGAAGCCAAACCGTAACCGCGATCATCGTCGATGATAATCCGTCGTCGACGGGGACGATGAAGGTTTATTCCCGCCACTTTTAAAGAGTACTACTAAGTAGAGGTATTTAAGTCGTTGCTACATACCAATATAAGCTCTATTGCTTATTTTATACTTAGAATTATCGTAACGTTTTGATTAGTGGTAACATAATGGGAAAGTTGTATCTTAGCGTAAGGTAGATTAATCTGTAAAGATAAGTAGTCAAATAAATGAAAAGTACATTTGATGTTGCAGTGACGGTTACCTTCTTTCATCGTTTAGAGCGGAACGATCCCGGGACGTTATTGTCCGAGCTTTACTATCGATATATCCAATTTGGGCCATGAGAACTTAGGGCAATGGGGCGTGATCGAATGAGAAACAACCTGTCGGAATATATCCGATCTTCTGCGAAATTTATATTATCGCACAAGATTTAAATAAAGCTAAATGAAAGATCTGTTGATACTTCCTTTATCGATATACGAAGCTATATATTAGCAGTTTCACCATATTTCTTTTCTTCTATTCCTTCTTTTATGGGGTATATCTATCGAACAAAATTTAAAAATATTTTAAAAGGTGCACTCTGTACTATATACAGTATTAAATGAAAAAGGAAGGGTTCAATAGCGCAACACGTTTTTATGTAGTACCGATTTATTTAATTTATTCACAATCACAACAGAGGACACTGTGTGTCCGAGTATACAGTATAGATATGTACTTGATAGAAAAGTATGCGCGTAATCGGTACCGAAATTCCTTTTATCCGCTCACTAATTTACCACATACGATTACTACCACTTTCATGATTAGAATAATCTTTGAACGAGGCTTCGAGATGCACAATTCACGATCGTAATTTTTTTTTTTAACCGACAGTCAATGTCGCACGCACTTAGCTTTCCGTATCGATTTACTTTTCCTAATGATATGTGGAAATTGTATGGATACGTAAACATTGGCCGCCATTGAAAATTACAATTAATTTCGGATTAATCAGCATGTGCTGTCACAGAACTCTGGAAATGTCATATCGATTTACGTGGAATGTGGGGGAGGATATTTCCCAAGACACATTGAACTATTGGAAAACGTTAATTCAGCTTGTTGTCCAATCAAGTCGAATGCACGAGCTATTTTAACACGTATACGGCACTGACATTAATTACCGTTTAATTGGTACACAAAGTGCCTCACAATTATACCTTGGATCAGAAGCATTTTTGCATCGCCAACTTTATTCCTATATTGACCTTTCGCGGTGGAATAACACAGTATGCGCGTGATTTTTCGAAATCATAAAAATAAAATGAAAAATAAAATCAAATAAATAAAATCATATGATTTATGGCATCAGTTTTTAAAATACATTCCATATTATTTTTCAGTTTTTTTTTTTGGTAAAGCTTCTGCCAATCAGTATAGCTATATCATTTTAATTGTACTGGGAAAATTGAAAGAGAAACATTGTCGATTCTGAAAACAAACGTAATAAATTACTAATTGCCATTTGCAAATTCATTTTCCCCAACGTAGGATTATTTCGAAATTATAAATTAAATCATCTTTACCAATTAGCAGGTGAATGTCCAACCAAAGTGGTTAATGCGTTTACGTGGATTGTTCCTACATCTTCAAAGCTCAATGCTACTCATTATTATATCTATCGTACTGTTAATACGACTATACGCCATTTTCGCGATGCTACTTTATACGCATACTCCTTCCAGAGCGCGTATCGCCGAGTCTAAATGACAGCCCAACATCGTTCACATCGTGCACATATTGGCGTGAAACCATTGAAAAGTGACTCGTTCAAAGTACCAGGCGTTAGTATCCTGAGAAATCGTCCCAGGACGTGCACCAAACGCTCAACAAAATATACGGGCATCGTCCTGGTCGTGCAACTAATTCGACTATACCCTCGTGGGGGGAACTACTCTGATCGCGAAACGATTTTCTACGATACTCCACTTATTATGCGCAGTTCACTCGGATAAGCTCAGTCTGTGGTAGAAAGATGCGTTTGTACGAAAAATACAGTGTTCTCTTTTCATCATCTTTGTTCTCGTTTTTTTTTTTCATTCCTCCTTTTGATTGATATCGCCATGGGCGTCGATGGAACAATGGAGATACATGAGAAGTTTGGAGTTTATAAACACACTTTCAGAATTTGCGATCGGATATGGTCGAGGTAAATTGACTGGAAATGCTTGGTATAGGGGTATAAGGCTAAACTAGCTAATATCTCTATAAGCACAGGTTTGCACCTTCCTACTACGCTATATCACTATTTCTTTATTGGCACATTTTTCTTTAACTATTGTTCGCAAATTACCACCATTCGTGTGCACTATTTCTCTATTCCCTATGTTTCGAGCAACGCTAACTTCTAAGTACTTGGATTATATAGACTCGTTTATATGGGTCGTAACACTACGGCATTCCTCGAGTAACACAAGCCGTAAGAAAGAATTTCAAGGAGAACGAAACGTTTTGTAAATAAATATATTAATGATCATAAATCCATATTGATGAATGTATGAGTAAACTTGAAATCTCTCGGTCAGTGAGCACCCCTGGCAAAGTGTCCGCAAATTTTGACCTCGCTATCACTCCGCCTATGATTGCCCGGAATAATTTTCATCGTTTTCATCCATTTTCCAAAGACGCCTGTCATACATATTTCGGTGAGATACACGACATTCGCTCTTCGCAATTGTAAATTCATTGCTTCGATCGGATTTAGAAGTTACGAGAAACGTTCAACAAAGTACGTGAAAATTCAAGAATCCAAATTCAACGAAGTCAAGAAAATTCTACATTCTGCGGATAAACCAAGTGGTCGTATTATAAAGTTCACATTCGCGTTTGGTTACCATGCCGGATATATGCTTAAATATAGGTATACGTTTTGTGGTACATCGGATATAACTTTCCACGCGTCTCTAGACTATATTATGGGAGTACAGTATGTATTTTTTCTTTAGCTTCGCCCTATGGTACATCTCTTAAACTATATATA